>UZAF01016382.1:0-41658 GCA_900617895.1 Haemonchus placei | reverse complement strand
CCCCCCCCCCCCCCCCCCCCCGGTGCTGATTGGTGCGATTTTCATGGCTGTTCAACCACAAATAAGTTACTTGTGTACTTGTTGTATAAACCATTAGGTTACAAATATACTGCACGATAGAAAAATCTTGCAACTCACCTAAATACTGACAACAGCAAAGATATGACCGGAAAGACCTTATCCAGGAATAAGGATAAAATAATAGTAACGAATATGAATATCGCGCCACAGACAAACCACGTGCGATCGGAGCGTGCTCTTCGTTGTCCACCCGATACTATTCCTATTGCCTCAATCAGCAGCGGCCGATTAGGCTCCCATTCACACGATAACTGAAATTCAACTTATGAGAGGCAATATTGTGAAGCATTTGATAATCTCGTTAAAGTGATAATAGAATCAAATGAGGTCACAGCCCTCAGTCTCTGTGATGAATAATATTAGGACTATATTGAGCAGTAACTCGGTGTGTCGGTTAGGTAGTTGAATTGTTAATGTGCTGGCCTGTTTGCCCATCCGCAAAACTTTGTTAGTTCATGCTGAGAGGTGTAAAAACCCACCTCAAATTGGGATGATGACAGTAATAAGGGAGCCTAAAAGCTCACTTGTTGTGAGGATAATCGTAGTAATAACACAACAAAGACCATATCATCCTGCTTTATATAACGGTCTAAGGTATCTGTAGGTTTGCTAATGCTTGCCTTATTCTGCACCGCGTGTCGAATGTAGTGGCCCTGCAGTTGAGTAGATTCCCTTTTAAAAACATTTTGGTCAGAATGAATTTTTTGTTTTGAGATCGAATGGCTTGTTAATTGAACAATCCGACTCTGTCACAACAAACATGGGTGCCCGATCATAGCCAACGGATGACTAACTGGTTGCTGCATACTTCGCTGTTGTGAACGAAAGGTTTCTGGATTTCCAAACAAGGGATGCTGTGGGCCAACGTAATAAACTCGGAGAGTATCTCAAGCTGGTCACTCCATTCCATACTGCGAACCCCATGTGAAACTCCTCAGCCATTCATGTGGAGCTGATCTTGGAATCACCGATGATGATCTTGAAGAAAGTATTATCCTATCTGTACAGCTTTTCCAGGTTCATATAAGACGCTTTCAGCAAACCATCTTCATTTCGTGGTGATGTTGTGTAGACAACGAAGTCTGTTGAAGCTGAGGCTGAGCCCTTTTCTTAACTAGACTCGGGATGTCAAGCCTTCGTTGAATCAACGGTTATGGTCAAGTGCGTTTTGACGAAAGCATACATATCGCATATAGCGGCAGCATATTACCGAAGCCTCTGCTGTCGCATGGTCCTAGAAAGATTCGTTTCACAATATCGAAAAGGACATGCGGCGACGCCTCCTTGTCATGGTCTACGCTTGACTTTTCTAGTTTGCACAATTACATCGCAGATGCACGCTTCCGATACGAGCGTTTGGTGATTGATTCAGCATAAAGATCATCATTCTAGCATTTACTCTGTTAAGCAGCCTGTTATCATTGAATATGAGCCCCGAGATTTCAGCAACTCTTTCGAGCACTCCTACTCAATGCTGGGCTCTGACGGAGAGCTGGGTAGACTCCAGGAACTATTCGCTATGCAGAGTGAGCAAGGTGCTTACTTGTTAGGGACGACCGTGAACCGTCTCTCAAGCATTTCCCAGCTTTTCGTATGCAAGATGTTTCCGAGATGATGCGCAGGATAAAGCCAAACAACCAAACTCCCACACATATGCATGGGGAGACAGAAAGTATAAATCGACTCAAAACAGCCGGAATATGATCTCCATCTCTGCACTCAACTGCGTCTCTAGACGATAACGAGTGACCTTTGGTTCGCGACTTGTTTTCGTATAAACCACCTGATATCGCGCCACATAGCCTTGGCACCAACAACTAAAAAACCTCCCATAAGAGGGAAACGGCAGTGAGTGAGATTTGCGGAGTTCGCCTCAGCAATTTCCAACGATTCATACCGTTTGTCATTCGAATAGGAATACTCGAGATGCTGAGAGAGATGGCTCATGTCGGCATCTAGTAAAGCCATGCGATCTTTTTCGAGGCAAATACTCTTCCATGCAAATTTCCAAAACATGTTACGGTAGCAAGGTTAGGCCCAGGCTGACGGGCCGAATGGATAGACCCAGTTTTTACGAAGGCTTTTAAATAATCTATATGACGTACATATGACGCCTCCTGTATGATACCTGAAACTGGCGCATTGAGTTTCCCACCCGAGCTCTGTAGATTCAAGAGCACTAAAGGGTTAACGCCAAGAAATTCAGTTCAAGTTGGTGATCTGAACGTAGACCGGTTGGTGTTAAAAACCGAAGAGAGTTAACGTGCGGCTTTATCAAGAAGTCACGCCGTGGCACGAACGACCTACTGTGAACAAAAGTGAAGCCGAATTTTAATTTGACAATTCGGAAAAACTGAGCGCAATTCATCTTGATCGCGGTCGCATATGCAAAAGAGAAATAAAAAGAAACATTGAGGATCTAAAGCAAAAAGGAAAAGAAGAAAAAGAAAGAAAACAGTCAAATTCCGAAAGGAAACCCCAGGCAAAAATCGTATAAGAACCTACATCACGTTCTCCACTTTCAATCCTGAAACGAGCCTGAACCCCGACGTGATCGGAATAATTGAGGTTTTCATTTGGAATCTGCAAATGCATTTCATGGAGTTAACTACACGCTCGGAAAGCTGCTATTTGCAAACTAATATTTGTACACACTATTACCCCACATGGATCAAAAAAATCGACATATCGGACTGCAAGAAGACGCTCGATTGGGGTAACAGTCAAAAAAAATAATGATAGGAATTGAAGGAAGAAGAGAAAAATCAAACTTTAATGAGACTTTACCTTATTCATTGCTATGTCGCATTGCTCTAATGAGACAGACATTTGCTCGCTTTTGAACAGAATGTAGTCTATTCGTTTACTCTCATCCTTAAATTACGCATAACTCACCAGGAAAAGTTCTTTTACCAGAATGCCAAACTTACATTCTCTCTGAATTTCTTCAAAGAATAACAATTATCAGGACGGTCACATGTTCCACCATGCACAACACCTCGGCATTGACTGAGGGATGAAACTGATGGTGACTCGCCCTCGGGGGACGCAATAGGATGAGCAAGCCGCCAAGCATCCAAAAGACGGACTTGCGAAAGAATTAATCTGAAAAGATGTGTAACTAACACTCACAAACAATGTCCAATATCAAGGTCAGATTTAACTGTGAGGCTACTGCTTTCTATCAACTTTAGCGTCATAATCTACTTCATCGGTACGAATTCCGTTTAGCCAGTATCAGCACAGTTCAAAATTCATAGAAATGAGTTTCTCGATCGCGATTGTCGAGTTGTAAACAAAATTGTTGTATGGGCAAACGATGCGTTTGCGATTTATGCGATTCTGTGGTATAGCAAGGTCAACCGTGACAACGTTCAAAAGGAATCACTGTGGTGGAAGGTGCATCCAAAATTAGCAACAAAATTACAGTATAATAGAAATAGAATAATAGAAATTAGGACGTTCAAGGAATTGATACAGGGTCCTTACAAATTGCAAATGAGATAGTTGTCCCGTGAGAGGACGAATTATTTCATATATTATACTTTCGGGTGCTTCTTCCTTTGTTTCTTCTCAGAGTTATCAAACAGACAAGTCAGGAGATGAAAGATCCATTCTACATTTGAGTCTGACGATACTGTATCGCGAAAAGGTTTCTGTATACTTGGACGCACATTAAAATGCATAAAGTGCCTTCCATAGGGAAAAAAAAGTACTTTCCCTGTTATCTCCCTCGTGAGATTATCTAACAGACGGTTGTCTAGCAGATGTGGACTGTTCTTATCATTTGAGAACGTATAGCGCAACCAAGGAGATGTTTACATTTCTTTCCATACAACTTTCATTGTAAGTTGATGGAAGAACCAAACACAGATCGGCTCCTGCTCAAGGCAGAAGAGCTTTCCATTTGCCTGGTTGGCCATTTGGTACTAGAGATGTGTAGGAGTAACAGAGAATGACGGCTACATCGGCTGACTCACGTCACCGTTAGGTCACGGGCAATGAAATGCTGATGAAATCAGGCTCGCTGTTTGCCAGAAAACAAACCATTTTTAAATAGCAGCTCCAGGTTTCGAATAGGTTACCCGTGTGATTATGAAGGATTACTCATGACTAGTTCTGCAATGATGAGCTTTCAGAGGAATCAGGTATACTATCACCCTTTCAGCACATATTTTACCTGCTCCATATATTAGTACATGTGGCAACCTCCTCCCTTCCTGTTTGGGCCCTTTTTCCTCACCCTTCACTACTCGCCACGCAATTCACTCAACAATGAGTCTCACTTCTATCTAGAATTCTTCCCGTGATAAAACAATAAATTCGAACGCCATTGACAAATAATACCTGAATCCTAGATCTTCTGGTTCCATGTTAAAATCTCCAACTACAATTACGACATCGGCACCACGAGAGGTGTGGCGAACAAATTGACTCAGTTCAAACGATTGTGACGTTCTTAAATAACAAAAACTTAGTTTCACAGATCAAATGTTCGCCTCAGTCTCAACCTACCTGTGTGGAAGATAAAGATCATTCTCACGATTATACTCTGCGTGAAGATGTGTAACATAGAAATTGACACGAACTTCCCCAACTTCTATTTCTACCAACCCAACAACCTTAATGATAAAAATGCATATAAGAGAAGAACAAAAGAAATTTTCTAATAAATACTACAAAACAACTAACCTTACCCCCGAACCAATCTCCACGATGGATGTGATGAGCAAATCCATTCAACGAGTATCTGAATGTATTTATTCACGGTGTAAGTTCATAAAAGGTCTCTGCTGTCACGTTCAGATTTAACTCGAGAAGTTTTCGTCTTAGTTTCAAAAAGAAAGAAAGTTCAGAACCGAGAGAGCATAACTTGGCTATTTTTGCTGTGGCTTTGCACTGTCATGTAAAATCACCTACTGATTGACTTAGAACTCCTTGTAACTTCATAATAAAGGATCACTCACCTGTGAGTAAGCGTTGAGACTATAGGATACCGGCTGAACACACAGACACCGCTACCAGTGAAACCGGAATGAAAATAATGATGAAAGCGAAACGATGATGACAATCTCTCCGCCATCTCTAAGTAGTCATTGTTGCTCCATATTTCCTGCAAAATAAACTTTGGAAACACGGAAAAGATTAAAGTTTCAAACACAGCGCCATAAGATAACAGATGAAGTAATTTCACATTTTCATCCAAATAACTAGTTTCATGAAAAAAAAAACAAATATGACTCAGACAGATGGAACATCACTGCCAGTTAGACCGACTAAAATAGAATTTATCCCCTCTCGCAACCGATGGGACCGCTACGCTAATGCTCCATCTTCAGCGACACTCAAATGCCTATGTCCATTGTCTGGCTTGTCTATAAGTATTGTGAGGGAGCCAAAATCTACTATGGCGCATTTCTCTCCACATTAATTGTATAGCCTACAGAACGGGCGCACGAGTTTAGGGGGATATGAAGGTAAAACAAAGTGAGCGGGCCATCCCACCTCATCGCTCATATATAGAGTTCCGGATGACTCACCTGCAATCCTACAATGTCGTATTTCTCTATAAGAATAGCATCGGCGAGCTTCTTCAAACGAAGCTTCCTATCTTTGCTGCCGATAGGCCATGGCTGAGGGAGACACCATACATTTAAGGTAAGTACTCGTAACTCGACAGCACAGTGTGATCCTGCAAAACCTTTAGCTTTTAAATAAGGTAATCGTAAGGTTATTGGACGATTTGCAAAAAACTGGAATTTCATGAGGTTGGAGCAATTTACAACGACCTCTTGAGGCGCTCTATGAATCTCTTGCATAATTTTTTTGAAAAATTATCGATCTCGAGCTCCAAGCAGACATCCTATTTGTAAAGAACAGCCAAACAAGAATAAAAGCTGGGAGGCGCAAAAAAGACCATGGTGTCAAAAGTAAAATCACATACCTCGTTTTAGCTGGTTGTCCAAGGATGAAAAATCTCGATCTAAATCTTCGTACGCAACTCCATTCTTTGTTGGGATTTGCTCTGGCTTCATAAAGAGTAAGGAGATGGCAGCTATAACATGGCAGCAGCAATAGATGACCGTGATTCAAGCAACTTGCTTCTCAAAGTTCGAAGAAGGGGAATAATGGAATTATTGAAGAGAATTGGAAGAACCCAGTGATTCGTGAAAGAATGTTCGAAGAGCAGTGGCTCAACTAGCCGGTTAACTAATTATATGGCAACAATTACTTCTGACCAGAGTGGTATTTATTATAATATTAACACTGCATCATCTCAAAACATGTGAATAAACATTAATTAGGTTGTCAAATGAGTGCCGAGATCAAAATCTTCCTCCTTGCCCTTCTTCCGCCTAAAGTAATGATTGTCCGCAATTGCGTATAGTATGCCACTACCGTATCACGACGCTTTGTTTTACTCGGTTTTCGGCACGTACAACTGTGCCAGGTGACATCTTTTAGATCGTTTGGAATCGGTTTCTCGGGTGGAGGCTCTGGTTGAGGTGTAGTTGAAAGGGAACACCACACTGTGCTCTACCTCGCTAATGCCTATTGTTAGAACCATAGAAAGTTAAAGCGCGGGTTCCGCCGATCTGTGATAAGAAACAATTCAGAGCCAGGCGATGGGGTTTTTAGCCTGAACCTAAGGAAGGAAAAGCACTGTGAGTGAGATGGTCACCCCTTGTGAGAAGTTGCAATAGAACAGAAATTGGCCAGTAGGATACTCTCGCTGTGAGAGCGCAGACGAAAAGGCGAAAACAAGGCAAGTGGGTACTTCTCCCCAAAAATCACTTTATGCTCGCCGCACCTGATCGCGCGGTTTAAGGGGAAGGTTTCAAATCTTGGTGCAGGGATGCTGTAACCGTTGCAGATTTACTGGCACTTGCCGTGGGAAGTCGTGGAGAAGTACCGCCACCCAAAGGCGAGTGGCTCAATGCAACTATATTTCCTTTCAAATAGGCATATCTAGAAAGTGAAAGAGGTTGTTCCAATAGGGCTGAGTAGCCTTTGTCAATAGGTATTATCCTTTATCTCCTAGTTCTGGTTATTCCCATTTATTCATTCTTTTTTTTTCGTTAATGAGGCAACTTATTCAGATGATATTCTGAAGGGACCTCCGCTTCCTATTTTTCATCTGTGACCTCTGATACCGATGGTCGTACATTGATCGACCCCTAATTGGACATATTTCTGATCGTTCTATATAAAAATAGCAGTAGTGAGGTTGCGTAAGGATCGCTTCTCTTCTTCTGATGCAGGCTTCTCTTCACGGTCGGGTTGACTGAAAAAAGGCACTTAACCTCAATGCAACTGANTGTGAGAGCTGTAGTTAGTGCCGTTATGTCAAGATGCATGCCTTAAGAATTTTCAGTACCATGAACTATAAACCCGTGGTCATCCTGAAGTGGATAGAGGCAGGGATAGCCGAGTAGATAAGAGTTGAGGCCATGTCTCCACTTCGAAAGAGCGTCAGCTCGACCCCAGCCGAAGCAAAATCCATGCCTTGCGGAAATTGCAGAAGTGGTATTGGCTCTAGCGTCAGACCCAGTCAAAAGGCTGGCTGATATACAAACACAGTCGCAATAAATATGGCTCAAATCTCAAAAAGAATCAGTGATAAACCCAAGATGTCCTAGATGCACGAACCGCACCCTAGTACTGGACTAGCGAAGAGTAAGCTACCTCGGCCAAAGAATTTTACTTGAAGTCAGAAGCGAAGCAGCCCATTCTCAGCAACATCTTATTTGAGGGAAAGAAGACTGAGAAAGTAACCGACAGCAAAGCAGAAAGAGAAGTAGACCGCGTCCTCGTGAGAACATCGTCTCTCGAACTTGTAAAGGATGCCAAGGTAGTGCATGCCGAAGAAGTGGTTCCGTAGCGCAGGCTTTTGCTAGCAAAAATAGCCATCGATTCTCTCAGGGAGTCAAGGCCAAGAATGAAGCTGAGGATCTTGTGGTGGAAGCTGCACCAAGCCAAACGAAAGGATCTCGAACGGAAGATCGTGGAAGGTGGTCTCCCGGACCCCTAAGGACCGGTGCAGCAAGCCTGGAGCAGCACTGTGAAAGTCATCCTATGTGTGCGAGGAAGACACTGTAGATACTCGAGGTGGATTTCGAAGGGACAAAAAAGCGTGGTTGTTGAACGATGAAGCCCAGCGAGTTGTGAGCTAAAAGAAAGCAGCCTATAGCGCTGGCAGAAGGAGCGAGCTCCAGGAGTACCAGCTGCCTACAGAAGTTGCAGGATACTCGCAAAGGCTGTACTACGGAAGGACGGTAATAGACGCCAAGTACGGGAAGCTCTGTGGTCGAGAAATAGAGAAGCTCGCCTTCCGGCTGGCCAAAGCTCGTCATCGGGCTACTCTAGACTTTCGAGTAGTGGGATCTGTAAAGGACAGCTGCGGTGCAATTTAGAGGAAGCTTAATGTGTTAAAACATACTTGGAAAGAATTTCCTAAAGACTTCTGAGCGAAGGATTCCGCAGCTCGTAGAATACAGCTCTTACAATGCGATAGAGGCTACGACTGGCCGGGAGACGGGCGTTAGGAACGATTTTGGGTAATTTGCCGCACGCGGCTGTCGCGGACCACCCATTCGCCGTTATTACAGCTCTTGCGTTCTTCATACAGCTCAATCGATATGCGATCATTATTTTATGCATAATTCTAATATTAGTACTTTTGTTCTTGTATTTCTTACCTACTGCTGCATCCTGCTACATTGCTTCGCGCGCGACGCCCCTCTCACCGTGACGCGACCATTTCGTTCCTAACGCACCACACCCCGACTGGCCCCATCGGATTAGGTGACTCCCTCGATTCGTGAACACTGCGGTCGCTGAAGGAAGACTTCCAGAGACCATCGTTCCCAATACTAACAGAAGAGGGACGTGTTGGGTTCATCCAACTACTGGGGATCAGGATATGTGCACAAACGATGAAGCTGTACGAGCGGTATCGGCTCAAGATTAAAGGAACTCGTTCAAGAGCAAATTGGCTTCAAGCTAGAGAAGTCTACTAGTGTTCCTGTCGTTACAGCCCGAAAAGAAGAGGTATCGAGAAAGCGAAGACAAAACTAAAGACACTGATTTTCTTGGTCAAGGACACGACGGTTCCATAGAGAAATACGCACTTAACACGACCTAAACAAAGAGATAGACTTCACGGTTGGGGTGCACCAAGCGGAGAGCAGAGAAGACTCCAGTTCTGCTTCAGAAGAGGCAGAAAGTGCTGGCGGAGAATATGCTCTAGCTGAATGTGAAGTAGCTCCGTGTCTGGCTATCACGACAGACCAGGTTCCTGAGCTCTGAGGAACACCCGGACTTAATCGTAGACGATTTTGGGAAGCCACTGGAGGTACAGTACTTCCGATACCTGGGGGAAGTGGCCTAGCTGGTAAGGGCAGCGGAACAGGCTGTAAAAGCCCGAATAAACACATCATGGATAAAGTGGAGAGAGTCCACCGGTATCTTGTGCGACCATCCGTGCGGTTCGACTTTCAAAGGAAAGGTGTATTGGAGAGTGGTAAGGCCCGCGGCAGTGTTCTACGGCAGTGAGTGCTGGCCTATAAATAGGAATCAAGAAAGACAGCTTCACTCCGCTGAAATGAGAACGCTCAGATGGACCTGTGGTGGGACGAGACTGGACCGGATTAGAAACGAAAACGTCAGAGCGGTCATGCATACAACCCCTGTCCAGCTGAAGATGAGAGAGCAGCTTCTACCATGGTACGGACACGTACTGAGAGGACCATCAAATCGTTCAGTAAGGAGGCAACAGAGCATGAGACCAGAAGGAAGTGACCACGAGAAGGACCTCGCTGAAGCTAGAGTAACGGCAGAAAATGCGCAAGTAGAAGTAGCTGGATGGCACTGACAAGAGTAGCGAACCTTGCGATAGGCTTAACGCATGGTAGAGGAGAAAGGATTCTAAAAGAGACAGCTGAAGAAGTGAAATCAGGACACGAAGGATCTCGTTGAGCAAATGAACTCGATGAGAAATCCAAAGCAGCAAACCTAAGCCTGAGCCCCTATGGTGCTGATTGCAATTATCGATATTTGATTGGACCTGATGTTTTTTCTAATTAATGCTTTTTTATTAATTACGGAATAGTACTCATGTCTAACTGTTGAAGGTGAAACTGAATGGAAGAAAGCTTCAAGCGGCGGGTTTATGGGACACGAATGATACAGTCGGAATTCCGCCCCTCTTTGGTTTCGTACTTCTAGTGACTGGTGCCCACTATAAAAATTCACAATGAAAAACTGATGAAACAAACCACCGTTGGAGCAAAGTTCGACATAATGGCCTTCATGGTGTTTCTCTCGTATTTTTGGGCAAAACAAAAGTTGTAGGGAACGTGAAACCCTGTTCTTCTGCAGAGAAAAACGTCATGACTTTTTTGCCTTTGATCAGTGGACGAGTGTGTTTTTCAGTCAACCACACTGCGCCTTTATTCCTTCCATTTACAACTTCGATACTACTGCAAGAGGAGTGAGGATTTCCCATTCTAATGTAGTTCCACTACTTCGGAGCTGACTGAAATTCCATTCGTAGTTCATGTTGTTTTATTTCCCTTCGCTCACCAAAAGGCACTCTGAACGAGATTGCAGACACCAAGCAGATACACGTAGGACGTCTTCCTCGGACAAGGTCCACTATGAATCATCTCACTCCACTCTTTCGTAAACGATATTGGTGAGCACGTCTTTCTGGGGAAATTATTTTCCCTTGAACTTACCCTCCATGCATAGAGTTGTAACCTGGTGTGTCGAATTGTTATTCTATCGTTTCATAGGTTGTCGGCCTGTCTGTTCGACCGCAAAACTTCCTTAACTATCATAACGATAGTAATATGGGAAACCTATCGCGAAGTTGAGTGGTAGTAACTGGGAGGAAGCTCGAAAGGTAGCATAGTGTACATAATTTTAGTGATAGCGCTTGTACTGTACAGGTCGTAATGTGCTGCGCTCTATAACTGTCTGTGCGCATATATTGTTTGGGATGTGTATGTGTTGGTATGTGGGTGTGATCTGTCCTCCTGCGCGTGAAACGTTCGAAATTAGATGGTACACAGACAGCGAGTTGGAAAAACTGACGGTGAGTGGCAGAAAGTGGCAATAATTTGTAGAAGCTGATAATGAGTCTAAGAAGGCAGCAGACGCTGGATCTGCTACGTCCCACATAAGAAAAGCAAGGAACTGTTCAGACTGTTGGATGATATAACGTCAGGATCATGGGGTGATTGGTGACAGGGACTGACCATGAGTGCAATTGATAAAGGATAAAGGACAGAGTCTTGTGTCTTTAATCAACCCCGCCTGGGGGTTGACCGCAGGCTTCCGTTCGAAGTCAGGATCCAGGCGGATATCAATCAGAGATTTGAACCCGGGACTGTGCGTGTGTGAAGTGCGCCATTTATCACTACACCACCTCCACCCGATAACGATTGAGAGCTGGTAAAGGGGCGAGATACTAGGAAAATTCAACAAAAAGTGGTTGGTGCAACAATAAGGGCAAACTATAAAGAAGAGCAGAATAGTCTCTTTTCAGCGGTAGAGTTCACAATAATTCAATGGGAGGGAACGTCAATGGCTTTCCCACCTCTCGATCGATGTCACGTCATAACGTCAGACGAGTGTCGAGACAATACATTTTGAAACCATTCGTTCTAGGACCCACACACAATCAGCTGGTCGCCGAGTGATGAGGCGGTGTTTTTCCCTCATTCTCTTTCCTCTGTTATTCTTTCTGCTACAGACACATTGTATCGCTNACGCAGTTTCTCCACCTTCATCGCACTATTTTCGATCTTGTCTTCCATTTTTCATCATAATCTGGATTACGAAAAATTATCGTGATCTGTGCCTTTGATTTGTTGGGATGCGGATTTTGCACGATGAAAGCGGATCCGTGTTGGAACTTCGAAACTTCATGAGATACACTGATACAAAAAGGAGTAGAGATACAAACAGAATATGTACAATTTGAAGTGAAGAGTGAAAGCGCAGTGAATAACTTCAAAGTTGTGATCTAGTAGCCATGAGAGTAAATCCGCTTCTTCTGTGAAGGAGGAATGCTAGGGCTTCACAAACGCGATCAATAATCTGTACATTGTTGTTCTGTTTGCTGACTCATCTAATTGATTCATTTTCTTCATCACTTTCTTCGTAATACGACTATCCTCAAGACGAGCAAGCAACTATCAGCCAAATTTTCAGGGGCCGTGATTCAATGGAACATCGCTCTTTGATTATTTCTACGCTGTTTTTATTCGAGTGAACAATCCTTCCATTGTCGAACTTCTTTGAAGAGGGTCGAGAGCACGATAATTGAACGGTGCGATACATAGGAGTGCTTCAAGCTCAACTTTTTTTCTATTTACTAATCCCGTTTATGTGATACAACCTCGCATTTGGTCTCCATTCAAATCCAGGGTAACACTGGGAAGGCATTTAGTCGTTTAGCCTTATCGTAGTTAGCGGATACTAGCTATTTGACGCGTCAGTGCTTTCACTCTTAACAGCCAAAGTCCGGAATTTGCCCTCTGACTGTAAATTTGTAGAGGATACTCATTTTGTTGTTGTATGGANTTTTTTTTATTTACTAATCCCGTTTCTGTGATACAACCTCGCATTTGGTCTCCATTCAAATCCAGGGTAACACTGGAAAGGCATTTAGTAGTTTAGCCTTATCGTAGTTAGCGTATACTAGCTACTTGACGCGTCAGTGCTTTCACTCTTAACAGCCAAAGTCCGGAATTTGCCCCCTGACTGTAAATTTGTTGAGGATACTCAATTTGTTGTTGTATGGAAGGTAAACTACAAATAATAGCAGTAAATAAGTACAGTAAGAGTGAAACAATAGTTTTACAGCAGAAACGTTTTGGCACACCCACGTGTCACCCTTTGCTGTTCATAAACCTCGCTTTGCAATTTTATTCTAAGCAGACAGGTATTTTGATTTCAAGATTGTTTGTACAAAGTGAAATAAACACAGTTTTTGATCTCTTGATTGCCGCCCCTGCTGACTCTCAACGAAGTTTCAGCAACCCGACAGTGGTGGCTTCTTGGGTGTAGGTACAAACGGAATCCTTGAGAATTGGTCGTAGGTTTTCCTCTGAAATGAGAGTGCAGGACAGTTTGACTGACAGCACAGTCAGTATTTCGGAGTGATTCAAGTTTAAGCTAACTTATCCTCGTCTATTTATAGTAAATGAACGGATCCTGCTCTTATCGCACGATAGACAAGTTCGTGCTTCATCCTCTCACACAAGGCTAGTATCAATCAGCCTGCTCTAGAGGCATGGAAGACTTAGTATCTTGAGGGGACATCGATCGGGAATCCCAACCCGTGAACATGTGTTCGTGGTAGTGCCCTTTTGCCACCAAACCGCCTCCGCCTTCTTATTCGAAGTTATCAGTCACTGCCACCAATCATCTACGATCCCTTTATATCCCACACCACTTACTGAAGTGCCAGGTCTGCGCTGTTAAAACGAAGGGCGTTATAGGCCTAGTAGCTCTCGCCTTCTATGACTCGTCATCAGTCTGAATAGGTTCTTATCAGTCCCTATTAACGAACCCTTTTAATCACAGACCACATTCTAAAGTTCCAAGGCTCTACCAATGAAACAGGTAACGGATCCTGCGTCTCTCGCCTTCTAAGGCTCTTTATCAACCCCATCAATTGTTACCACTTCCTATCACATGCAATCAGCGTCTCCATCTTGCTTCCTGTACTCTTACCAAATTTCAACGCTCTAGGACCACGTAAACAGGAGTTATGAAATTGCGGCCCAAATTTTTATTGCACACGTCCCGCCCCTTTTGGGCGAAGCTCAGCCCTGCCACCCAGCATAATTATTTTTTCCCATCCCGCCCCCCGTACCCCTACTAAATTTGACTCTCTAGGTTACGGGAATAGGAGTTATGAATTTCCGGTAGGACACACACCCGACAAACCAAGAGACAACTTAGCGATTTATATATAGTAGGATTAGTATAGTGTAATGATGAATAATACCACCTTATCATAGAGCTTTATCAAAAGTCGACACTTACGTAGTACAAATGCAAGACCGTTGGCACTTCCATAGCCAGCGATCTCAACTCGTCTGGTTCCACGGGAGCAACTGCCTTCTTCCGGCCCTTAATCGACAGGGCTCTTATAGAGAGCTCTGAAAATTCACTTGTTACATATTATATTACGTTTAAGCCTCTGACTACTATTAATGCTCATGCCTAGATTATAAACGCAGAACTTGTAATAAATTCACCAGAGAACCATTATACAGAAAGGCAGAGATCACGATAATTTTCGGGTGACTATTAGACGTGGACGAAACATGGAAGCGATAGTCCAGAACAGTGAAAAGTGGTGAAGAGAACGTGGGAATTTGTGTGCGGAGAAGTGGAACGCCTCCAAAAAGGAGTAAAATTAGACTTGGACGAGAATGTGGCGGCGGAACTTGCAGTTGGAAGACGTACTCGGACTAGTTGTTCAAACGCGCACGTTACTGCCTACGGCTGGCGCCTGCGTGTAAGGCGTGGGTCCCGGTACGAATGATGCAACCACCACAGCTTTTACAATGCTTAATAATTCGCCAGCGGTGAGTGTGGACGTCTAAGCGAGTTCCAGAGCCTTTAATACGCCCTGACTAAGCCGCTTTTCGACTCGACAGCGTCCTTAGGCTATCCTTGGGGGTCGCAGTTTCATCCAAGGAAGAGATCCATTTTTAGCGTGAACTGTACCTTTCAATGAACTGCACTGAAAGTAACCACATAGTATGTGCTCACCATTAAGGTTCACCATACTGCGCACTGTGTTGCCGAACAGTACATCTCTCGTATAACAAGATTTATCCCTAGCCGCTAGCACAGTAGTTTCCTCCATTGGATCCAGCACGATTCTGAACAACAGAGAATTTCTATGGTTTGACGAGGATGAAAAAAAGATGCTCTGACGTTCAAGGCGATGATGATTCCGCTTCTGTAATATGTTGTGTTCAAATAAAAACGAGGGAAAAATGCTTCATCATTCGCTCAAGCTAATATTACTCTCTTAGAAGAAATCCCCTCCGATACTGTCTTTGGACCGAACTTTTTCCTCAGTTGCTAAGAGATAACAGAGGGCATTACTTTTAAAGTGGGCAGGGGTCTACGTTGAAGGCACGGTTCACGATAAATTTGAGGTACCCTTTCTAAGATGGGAAACGAATGTGTTCCTTGAGGATAGTGCATCGGTGGCAGGGAAAGAGAGAAAATCCGCCGATTTCGCAAAGAATAAGCCTCATCAAATGTAGTGAAAATAGGTGTTGCACGAGATCACCGTGGCGGAAATGGCATGAAAGGGATATTCGGGCGAGATTTCAACTGTTGCAATTACGCACAGAGCTGTATCTATGTCGAGCAAACATGGCTCAAAGCTTTCTTCCACTGTCGCCATGGAACATGAAAAATTGTTTGAACTCTCTATGTAGGTTCCTTCATGAGCTGCGCAGCCTCTACAACGCCCGTTGAAACTCGTCTGCTGTGGGTGTGGCATTCACATGACACAGTGTCTGGCCCCTTATTGTGCTCTATCCAGGACGTTTCTCAACCTGACATCGGCCCATATGGTATCAGTAGAGGCCCCAAACTCATCCGATGCGCAATTCTCAACATCCATTTTTATCGTAAACTGTACCTTCAAACTTCGTAAGTCGGTGCAGAACGATTCACTTGGAGCAGGTGTTAGAGATCTTCTCAAAAAAAAGTTAAGCATGATGATTGCGGGACCATGTGACTTGTAATTCTGGCGAGTTAATCGTGGCGCATAAGTACTCTATGGGGTGCATTGGCCTTGCTATAACCAGTAGTTGTATTTGCATGAATCTGGTCGCCCTTGGCCATTATCCGTCATAAAAACTTCTTATAACATCCAGATATTACCCCTTGATGGCAGTAAAGATACAAATTATATGTTCATCTACTTTTTGAACACGAAGGCAGACCGCCAATGGTTACGTTTTGTAAATGGAAAACCTCTTTCCTACAGAAGTGGATTCTCCCCTAGAAGCCTGTGGATGGAATTTTGGCAGTTCTGCGACTTACTCAATATCTGGCATGGGCACTAATTTGCGACGATTTTCCATCACTTCGATCAGCACCGATGCGTTCATGACAAGTTCGTCATCAGTTTCGTCCTGCAACGAGTGAAGGTTTATAAGTTCAGTTTTGAGCTCTTGTTGGGTAAATAAAAAATTCCCTTGTCCCACTCCAGAATTTGGTGGTTTCTTTCTATCAACACTAGTTGTAGAGAATGTTTAACGAATAAACCATACGCTATCAAGCTAATCGTTAATTTTCTATCACCCCAAGGGAATGGAAGTTAAGTTATATGATGGTCGCTTGTTTTCGTCACGCGAATCAGTGGCGTGTGTGCTTTAAATGGCGACTAATTGTAAGGACCCGGTGAATGATAGTAATGTTATCAAAATGTGAGCGTTCTCAGCTGGTGTTGCATGAATGGTAATCATAACAATCAGAAATCTCGGTGGGTGTAAAGCAATGTCATCAGCGAACGTGTATTCGGGGCGTTGAACCCGCATTCTACCAGCACTGACGGCGCTATTAGTCACTGCGCCGAAAAGCCACCGCGACGCAGCATCGTGGGCTACATTTTCCCTATCTCTTTCATGCCAAACATTCCCTACAATCCATGGAGACTGAGACCATACCAAGCATATGAAAATGATACAGCAAACCCTCGACCGCTGATGCATGCTCAGTTCATCAGCAATCTTCCCTATCTGCTGCCCTTCGCAGCGCGTCAGAGATTCGGCATTTTGTGTATTTTCTTTTGTATATTTTTCATAATTAAAATCATTTTCCGAATTCTACACTCAACTTCACCCATGCGCTGTGGTATTTTTCGATTTACAACGTTCTTTAAACGCAATTGGTAAAAGCCTTCAGTCAAAATAGCACAATCTTGTATTATATGTTGGGAGCGCGACATTTCTGTTCTCGATATCGGTTGCAGGTTGGATTTGCTGAGGAAAAAAGGTCTAGTGTTGTGTAGAGCACACTCCCTAAATGATCATTCTTGAGCTACGGAGCGCTGCCCTCAATGCTCGAAGGGGATGTCTGAATTCATTGGAAATACGTGGACTAGGTAGTGGCAAAGTCAATGTTTCCACGGTGCTGATTGCAGGTTTTTATGCCTTTTGAGGGAACCTCTCTGAATATTAAAAAGACTTCCTATAGTTACAGCATGCTGGCATATAATCAGAGTTACGAGGGGCATGAAGAGGTGCACACATGTTCAATTGAATTGCCACTCCAATCTTCCACCCTTTCTTCATCAGAAAAATCTTACAGGTGGCATATCCGTGAACCAGAACGGTTGTCCATTGGTCAGCAGCATCCCGTCGTTATCCTTATTACCTTTGATGACGGGAAGACCAGATCGCGGCAGTATGTTGTCCGTGGGGCGGACATCCACTTCCATTGGTTTAACGACACCCACGATATCACCACACGTCTCCGGCAGTAGAAACGCTGAGTCGATTTGTGGTACAAAGATTTCCTAAAATAGTTGTAGGTATGTCATCGAAAACGGGAGTATACCTGTTTTCGAAATACTCATGGCTTCAATAAAGAATAACGAGGAAATTATCTTGAGACAACCTCCTTTGATTTTCCCTTCTTTTTCCTGCCTCTCTTAGGAGAGGCCGCTCGTGGGAATGGATCTTCGTCAACACTTTTTCGTCTCTACAAGAATATAGAATTACTCATATAATTTTCATCCACTTTTACGATCAGAAAAATTGGTTTCTTCAATTTGGGCTTTTAATTATCAGGGCTCTATCAGGGCTTTTATTTTTTTCCGGACAAGCAGGACACTGGAAAGTTGGTCCTGGAGAACCGTTAAGTTCACTCGCGCCAATGTGAACCGATCAAGAGTTGATCCTAGCTAAAGCACGGGAAATTCAGCAATACTTTCCAGTAGCAAATTCGTGTAATTCTAATCCATACTGGTAGCTCACAATGGGAGCTGACTCATATAGCAATGGTGGGTTTCAGGCACTCCACCCATATCTATCATGGGCCAAGAGTGAACTCTTCATCGTCATGGTTAGGTGTTAAAATCATCATCAAACACATGACACCAGCATGCCAGCCATCCCTTTGACCAAATTTGAATCACTTCGATGAAAATATATTCCCAAATGTCCCCAATGTTCTTGGTCAGTATTAATGGGCGTTCCACCCATTACTTCGACCCCATCTCTCCCAAGCTCTTATTTCTATTTCAACACTTCTTTTCCTGGAAATTCTCTGTCACGTAAAACTACACTTACTGTCGACGGCTTTGGTTCTTTTCGTTGCCGTACTTTTGCAGCAAGAGCGATCAGCGATTTTTCGCGCATTGGTGTGCTGGACAATCTCTTTCGCACAGCAGGTTGTTCTGAAATTACGGTAAGCTTAGCGCTGTACTGTAACTGCTTCCCAAACGCAGTTCTCTTCCATAAGCTTACGGACACAATTCATAGAGAGCAGAAGAATAGAGTGATCATGGGTGTGGTGCGTTAGGAACGAAATGGTCGCGTCGCGGTGATAGGGGCATCGCGTGCGAAGGAATGTAGCAGGATGCAGCAGTAGGTAAGAAATACAAGAACAAAAGTACTAATAATAGAATTATGCATAAAATAATGATCGATCATCGGCATATCGATTGAGCTGATGAAGAACGCTAGAGCTGTAATAACGGCGAATGAGTGGTCCGCGACAGCCGCGTGCGGCAAATCGATTACCCAAAATCGTTCCTAACGCCCGTCTCCCGAGTGATCGTAGATGTGGTTGATGTCAGGTGATGGATTCGATAGCCAGAGTGCAGAGGCATATTAGATGGTTTGATTCAGAAGGATAGATACGACAACGAGCATTATAGTGTACCAGCAAGATCTTTAGTGTGATGTTGACCTCTTGAGGTCAGTGCTACGAGAAACCGGAAGTATGTAAATCAGGAAAAGCTGTGAAAGGCACAAACAGACAGTATATCTGCACCCAATCAACTAGATTCCCACGCTCGCAGGTGTAGCAAGGGGAATCGCCCCCGGCGATGCCAGATACAACCTTCAGTAAGTTCTTTCGCATCAATTAGCTCTTTTAGTTGCTGTCGACTAGCTTTCGATGCTACGCTATAGGCGATTTCGCTGGAGTTATCCCTACCCTTCGATTGACATCCATTATATCTAACTTGAAACCTGTCTTAGACATCGACGGTTCCTCTTCCATTTTCCTAAGTCGAAAAGCAAAAAAGCAGTTTGGGCGTTAGAACCTACTTATTTGTTGCAATTTTGGTCAAAACGATGTTGTGTTATTGTATTCATGAAGATGAGCTTAAACTTTTCACCCGCAATCATATACAGGTCCGCAATCGATCAAAGAAAAAGAAGCCAAGTAAGAACGAAGGGCATAAGCTCCCACTTTTGCAGATTACTTCAAGGTTCGAAAAACGATTTTAATAACATAATTTGGTCGAAATCAAATCCATATATAAACTTGTAAATGTTTAGTTTACGAACTTTTTGGCGACTTTGCCTTGACTTGCGGTTTCGCCTGAGGAAGTGGTCCCGGTCGTGGTGATGACATGGTCGGTGACGGCATAATCGGTGACGGCATAGTCGGTGACGGCAAAGTCGGTGAGGGCTTTACCGGTACTTCCACCTCCACAGACTTTTCTATAGTTGCCTGTGTTTTCGCAATTCCACCGTGAAACCTCAAAATTCCTACATTTTCATCTCCGACTCATAGCTTTTACATCCCCTGACTCTACTATGGTTCGCTGAACGTACCTTTTTCCTGCACGCGTTTTTTCTCTGGAATTGGTCAAAATTACTGTCAACAGAACAAGAGGAAACTTTTCGAAGCTATGTTAGAGTTAATGAAATGATTCCATCCAAATGCTCAGACTAATAACAGGATGCACTACGCAACCATTTGCTACCTGCCGTAAAGAATAACAAATCTACATGGAAAGAAATAGTGTTATTTTTTAAGGCACCTTGAAGTATTTGAAGTGAGGCGAGTGCAGTGGAGGGAGAAGGAGGGAGAAGAGAAGGGATATGAGGTTCTCTGCTGCAATCCTCACACCAAGCTTCTATGCTTATCAGGGAGAGGTTTCAATTTCCCATGGAACTTTGAATGGAGACCTAGGTATATCGATAGGGCTTGGGAAGTTGTTAACAAATGCGGGAAAACAAATGCATGCTTAAAGCATGGAGAGATAGTGCCAGTTGATAAGCGCAGTTGCCCGCAATATCCACAAGGCCCTTGTGGCGTAGTGGCAGTGCTCTCCTTCTCCAGGTGAGTGATGAGGGTTTGCTCCACGTTGTCGAACTGGTTTTCGCAGAACGTGCTTTCGTCCGGATAAAAGCCCCTAAACCGCTTTTTCTTACTAATTTAAGTCAGCGCTTTGTTTCGGCTATCATTTGCGATCACCTATCCATCACCCATCACCGCAACTATTTGAAATTTCTGCACGTCATTTTTGTAACGCTTTCATTTTCAACACCGAAACACATTACCCACACCCAAAGTGAAACAGTCTTGGACACGCTAGAAAACTCAATATCGATGAATTAACCCAAAAAATGGGTAAAAAAGTGTATTTCTTGGTCTCAAATCGATTGTGCGCTTTATCTACGGTTGTAGAGAAACAGCATGTCCATATGAGGCTTGCATTTTGTTAACAACATATCCGCTTCACTCATTTCTTGGATTGTTTCATCATTATTCTGTTTATCACGCATATCTGTCTTAAGTGATGATTCGGGTCTCCCCCTTCACCTCAAGAAGTTTCGAATAAGTGCGGTGATAGGTGATAGATAGGTGATCCCAAATGATAGCCCAACCAAAGTGCTGACTTAAATTAGTAAAAAATGGTTTAGGAGCTTTTTTTGAATGAAAGCACGTTGTGCAGAAACGAAGTCGACAACGAGGAGCAAGCCCTAAACGCTCACCTGGGAAGGGATAGCACTGCCACTACGCCACAAGTGCCCTTGTGACTATTGCGGACATCTGCGCTTATCAACTGGCACTATCTCTCCATGCTTTAAGCATGCAAACTTTAAACGCTCACAACTTTTTCAGTAGACCCATTTAATGCAGTTTTAATTTCCGTATTTGTTAACAACTTCCCAAGCCCTATCGATATACCTAGGTCTCTATTCGAAGTTTCATGGGAAGTTGAAACCCTTCCCCGGTTGGAGAGGGATGAGTAATAGAGATTGTAGAAAGAAACGCGAGATGGTAGAGGAAATGAACGACTGATTGGATTTGTTGCTGTTGAAAAACATAAAGGTAGAATGCTGCTATCACGCAAAGGATTTTCTGTTGTGTTCCCTGCATGTCAATAGGTTCCCTACTCCTGGTGGAATGATCATCTTGATTCCCAACGGGACCAAGCTACACGGTTGCAGTGCATGCTAAAAAAGATAGATGGCATTTACCACACTTCACTTGTTCGCTTCGATTGCATTTTCATTTTGTTCTTCCCTCTACTCCTTCTCTACTCACACTTCACTAAGTTATGCCCCGTCCCACACCCCGAATCGGGTTCCCCATGAGAACCATTTCTCGTGGCTCTCGATCGACAGCTAATGAATTCCATATTTCCGGCTGGTATTCCAGTAAAGCATCGCTTTTCTAACGCTTGGTCTACTTCTGCATATCATAGGACTAGACATTAACTGCACGCTCTTTCCCTTAGCAAAGCAAACTCGAAGCTCAGCCACAGCTACTTGAGACCACCTCGATAATAAGGTCTTCGAACGATCCATGACATTCACCAAAGCAAACATGTTACTAAAACTGCTCTGAGTAATTGAAGTATACACAACGTTATGTTGGTGGGCATGTTGGACGTCAGACTTAGTAAGTCGCGATCAGATACAGCACTAGTGCATTGCGCATTCCGCGGTAAACATTGAACAGTAGTTCATTAGCGTTGAAAAGCTTGCTTATATAGTATTGCTGCCGGGGAAGGCCGTTCTGCGCGTCCGTCGTAACTGCGTCACCCCACTCATTCGCGCGAGACGCAGCCCACTGCGATCTGGAATGACATTCCAGTACCACAAAGGGTGGACGGAGAGAGAATGTCCGTTGTGCGCGTCCGTCAAAAATAGGTCAGCCAGCTCACCTCGCGCGCGGCGCACTCCACTGAGGTTTAGAGTTGATGTTACAGTATCACAAAGTGTGGACGGAGCGAATGATTTGCACTAGTCTATGTTATCTTCTCTTTGAGCTAATTGCCGTGGACCGAGCGCAAATCGTATGCCCAACTGACAAATGCGACGTCTGTCAAGTATCGCGGGCGGACGTGCCGCGTGCGACGGCTGCGGTGTGACCTAGTTTCGACGGATGCGCGGAACGAAACGCACCCGGTAATCATGCGTTGTGAATGAGACAGTGTGGAATACTCATGGATACTTTGGGTCAACTGTGTTAACTTATTCACGACCAAAAGAAAGCGAGGAAAATATGATTGCGCATCTGCCCTTTCCCACCGTTTTATGCAAAATACCCGGAGAGATTCATCGCATTAATTTTGTCAATAATTTAAAAAAGTGGGTACCACTCACCTTTCAACCTTTCCCTTCCGTGGGCTGAAATCATAAATGATATCGTATCAATCCAATGGCAGATTTTAACATGACCAGAGGAGTCATGCTTGCTCTAAGAAGGAAGTTGCAAAACATTCTCTACAAGCGGAACGCCCCACAATAGACTTTTTGGCTCATCATATTCACCGTGCCTACGATCATTCGCAGTTAGTTAGAGGTTTTTCTGTTTCGTGGTGAGGTAACCAATGAGGACGATGTTCATGTAACGAATCTTATCCATTCTTGCTAGAAATCTCTCGGATGTCGTGCATCTGGGAGTGACACTGCCAGACGTAATCCCTCTTTTTGCGAAATCCCACAGTAATAGCCGCCTATCGCCCACTAAATTCACACCAACGAATTTGCTAATTGGCAATCCACTCGGGATAAGGTATTGTTGGCATGTTTCTTGGTTGGCCGCTCTCCTGAGCAATTCTATCGACGAAAGCACTGTGATCATGCGGCTGTCCTCTGACTGCAGGTCATCGCACTAATTGCACACTGAGGGAACTGTCCGTGAGAACTGTGAGCGACAAGCCCATGGCTGCTTTCATAGTCCGCGAGCGAGCTTGCGAGCCGGCCGGTTGGCGTACTATTTAAGCAGCCTATCGCGAATCCTCGCGATTTCCACTATGGTTCTGCGTGCAAACACTAGGGTTTAAAAGGCCCAAGATTATAGTGGCTATTTCGCGGCTTTGTTCCCTTGAAAAGGATAGCCAGTCCTATCCTAGACTTCGATGCATCCATCCCCCTATCATTACTTTTATTAACTTTACTTCTACTTACTGTTTTCTTTTCTAGTGATACTATGTAATGAACTTTCTTAACCTCAATGTTTTCAGTATAACCTCACATGCTCTTGTTGTATCTGCATGCTTTACTTCAGTTATCCGATATCTATCTTACTCCTACTTTATCTCTAACCATACATCATACATAAGTTCTCCTGATGATATATTTTGTGGCAGTATCACATAGTTCTGGTATTGTTGACGTATACCTACTGTATCGACGGTATAATTACCTAAATTTGAAGGATATAAAGGAGTTTTAGTACTCGTGGTAACGGTTTGGAACCTGGTAGAAGAAATACACGGACAACCGCGTGGCAGCAAAATAAGTGCGAATTGTGGCTATTCTAATGCTATTCTATCGAACTCCGTACAAATAGAGCGTCCCGAACCCTATAAAGCCTAGTTTCTATGTTTGCCTTTACAATTGCTCAGAAACAGCATTAAATTATAAGGAGAACGTGGCGAACACAGACTGGATACTGCGAACTCGTCTCAGGTGAGCCCCCAATCCCGGATCTTGCACTGTTTATAGTTGTTACTCAGCTATATTATTTTATCGCGTGGGAATAATTTACGGAAGATCTATTTCAAAAAATGAACAGGAGTACGGGAAAAAAGATTGGCTTTTTGCAGGTTAGGTACTGCGAAAAACGATTGACCAAAGGTATTCGATATACAGCCTTGTCGTGGTGAGATAAGCGCTGGAAGTTCACAACAAAACCCTCAAGATGCGCCAATTTCGCCCTAGTGTAAGTGCTGGCGGGAAAGAACAGATAAAGAGGCTTCGATATTACTGCTCCCTTTTCAGACCAGATTTTAACGTGATAACACTATAAATAAACTTCCCAGTGAACACTCAGCGCAACCAGTCTGATTGCGAGCTGGGTTACCTGCCAAAATCATGATGCCGTAAAGACCCTATCAGAGTCCATCTATGTGGATATGTAAGTGAGTGTAACGATGATTCCTTTGAATCACCAAGTTGAAGTTTAGGCGTCTTAATGCTCACCCTTTGAGAACAGGAACGCCTTCGGAGCTGAAATGAAAAAGTTTCACTTCTTATTTTCTCACTCCTGCATTGCCATTTGAAATAGTTACTCTTTACTAGCGATTGAACCTAGCAACACTTGTTCCTCTCTTTCATGAGTGGGGTTGGATCATCAGAACGAACAAAAAGGGAACGATGAGCAGCAACCTTGTCATGGTGGTTGAGTGCAACAATACCGAATGCAGTTGCGTAGAAAGAAAGCATCAAAGTTGACAGGCATGGCGATCTGGCGTGCGTTTTTCATTTAGTACACAGTTGTGTTGTGAATACTATTTCTGGCCCGAAGTTCAGGTAGTTTTGGCTGTCGAAAGCGAATTTCCATGACTCGATCTCACTTTTCGTTCTTCAGGATGTTCGATCCCGCTCGTCACCCTTAATCACCGCTCTCAGAAACGGATGAGGATAAAAATGCCTCACCACAAAATGGGTCAAACATAATCCTCTGTCCACTAGGCTGCTGGGCTATGGGCAAAACATACAGGGCCCAGAAACCCCGTAATCAACTGCGCGTTTGAAGAAAATGAAGGTGATCTTTGAGGTCAGGGAAGAATAGATGTGGGCTCAAGACTTATCCGAAGCCAGGAACACTTCGTCGTTATCACACCTTAGGGAGTATCCGTGCTACTTAAGATCCATGGGGGAAACAGGAAGAGGGAAGAGGGACCGGGCGATCCGATGTTATTACACATATAACACTTTCTTACTTCAGTAACGATGACAGCGTACGTCATGCCTCAGCCTTGTTGAACGAGAAAATGGCTTTTTTAGCATGTTTGAAACTGCATCACACAGAGCGCAAATTGATCTCAAGTCAATAGTGGTCGGATTGTGAAAAGAAAAGAGTATGGTGGGTTCAAATGAAGTTGTTTCCGTAGAGATATAAGGTTTTCGTATATAAGGTTATTTGTTGATGATGCTATTGCGCAACGCATCGAGGCCGTTATCAATTACGGATTGCTAGGGAGTGCTTCAAAAGCCCAAATGAGTTACTAAATTGTCAAATGTTATAGCAACTTCGGATGGAAATTTGCACCCGGATCATCGTGGATGCCCAATCGCACGTGGAAGTTCATGTGCAGTCTTTGATAAGGTTTGGAAGCAGCAGCCTACAGCAACCACATTCACGGATTGAAAGCGCGCAACACTCATTCAAATCTCATCCACACATTACGCGCGACAACACCCATGCAATTCCTGCGGTTTGCATCAGGTGTGACGACCGCAGCAGGCCGCTTCATTATAACTTAAAGGCACAATTCAAGTTAAAAATGACTTTTGAGATATTCCGCTAGAATGAGTTTGTAGGACCCCGTAGCGCTGTCATACTTGAAAACGGCCTAGATAGGCCGTGTCCATCCTCTAGCGAAATTCACCGGCATTGTAGAGGCTGCGTCGATCACATGGTAACCCAGGAGGTGTATGGCTTGAGCATAGTTTGTAGAGGTCAGAGAGGAAGAGCGGTGATTCATGCTGCAGCATGAAGCTAATGTTGCAACTTTCAGATCGCGGAGATAAGGGTCGAATGGAACAAGGAAGATCAGCAACGGGTGTTCATACGATGAACTTCGACCTCGTCCAGCCTACCTCGGGCTGTAGTATTCGGTCGTTCTGTATTTTTCCAGTAGACAATCTGATTCCGCTATTTATGTACTGTTGTGACTGAAATCGTACCGGGGACATGGCTAGCACTAACTTGTAGCAATAAAGACGACCACCAGGCTGACTCGAGGTGAGTTCTATTGCTCTTTGTGAACGATGACGAGGTCTTTCGTATTGATGATAGAAATCTTCTCCCTTTTTTTTCTTTTTTTACAATTACGGGCACAACCCTAGCCAGGTTGGCGCCCTTTTTTTCGTTCCCCGTTCGTAAAAAGTTCCAGGATGACGGACCGATTTACGGCTACGTATTCGGCCATTAGCCAAGTATGGTAGGAGCCATGCTTCACGCATCACCCCCTTCTCAGGATATAACGAGGATGGGGCTCAGTTTCCGGTCTGATTGCACCGTTTGGAAGACATTATGCGCATGCGCCCTTCACCACTCTCTGTGGAGCAACAAGCCAATTTTTTAGTGGACCATCTGGAGAGGGTTGAACGTGAAAAAGCAGAGAGCACACAGAGACGCGCAAATCATTCACCACGATCATCGCTCACCTTCGTTTCTTCTTTGAACGTCCACAGCAGCGTTATGTGGCACGGCAGAAATGACTACTGCTTCGCTAATGAATTCTATTAAACCCGGAGGACTTTTCCACGAACTTCTGTCCTGTTGCGGAATCATCACAGCGGACGAAGCGTCTCAAATACCTAAGCTCTTTTCGTTGCGCTGGCAGTCCGGTTTCCTCAAGCCCACCATGTCTATATTGGAGATGCTCATCAACTCCAACCACACATGCCATGCCTTAGAACCACATTAGCGGCGCGACTAGGAGCCAGAGGAGTGATGGATCTGCTGTTGAGTAGCGACGTTCCGCTCGCTCCGTTGGTCACCTTCAGGGCCCACCCCGCGCTGAATCAGCTTCCGAACAGTTTAGTATACGGCTGTTCCCTTATCAGCGGCACGCCTACGAAACGACGCAGTCGCCTTATCCGGCACGTTATCCTTACGAACCCCAGGATTCCCTTTGTCTTCGTGAATGTTCAAGGTACCTCACGCACTTCCTACTCGCTCTCACATTACAACCATAAGAGGCTTACTAACGCGGAACGTACCCTCGTCGGCTATCGGCGTGATCATGTTCTACAAGGAGCAGTCCACTCGGCTCCGCGACTACACCCGCCAGCAAGGAGTTGCAAGAGGTTGAAGGTACCCTTAACCCGCTGCAAGCATGGCTATTTCGTTCTGGGTCATCTTCGCGCTCTTGAGATACTCCCTAACTGGAGCAGGATTCTGCAGTGGATCTACCGTAACAGCCAGTCGATTAAGACGTTCATGCTGTAGTATGAAGCTGCAGTATGTTACGACTTTCAGATCGTGGAGATAAGAGTCGAATGGAAGAAGAAGGATCAGCAACGGGTATTCGAGCAAGGAACTCCGACCCCGTCCATCCGGCCTCGGGCAGCGTCCACACCGCATTCTGATCGCCGTCGATATTCTTGATATAGTCTCTGTAGTATTCGGTCGTTCTATATTCGTCTAGTAGACAATAATTCTAACTCTGCTAGTTATGAACTGTTGTGACTGAGATCGTACCGGAGACATAGCCAGAACTAACCGAGGAAGTCCAATCAACTTGTCATGACCAGTAGCGACAGTGAAACGCAGTGTTGAACACATTTTTGCTTGATGTAGTCAGCTCTTTGTTCAGTTGCAACAACTGGAATCTCGTCCGAATACCTCTTCCGTCATGGTAATCCAACATCCCTACCTTTGAGGAACCTTATTTTCCTCAAGATCGGCAAATTTTCTCGCTTCTGTTACTATCGATAAACTATTCCACTTTACACTTCCGCTTTTCGACTTAAGATGGCTACCTTACAATTATAGAAGACCGTCCCTTTAACACAGTCAAATTCCATCCGCAAAGAAAAATACGAGCATCATACTGGTGGAGAGGCGACAGTTTGTGTGCTACGGTTCAAAGAGATGCGGCTGGAGGGTGTCGGATGGTAAAATAGGGAGCTCATGGAATTCCGCATTAGTTCATAGACCGAGGATGGGAGGCGAAGGCGTCGACGACGGCTTCGGCTCCGGTCAATCCACAGTTGAGTACTGGAATTTCACACTTTTGGAGCCCTCATAATGTTATTCTGAAAGGCGTGAAATCCTGGCTTGTGTTGATCTGCTATAATTCAACCAGAGGATTCGCCCGGCTGACAGGAGGCTTCCCTCTTTCTTTAACAAGACTGTTGTTACCGGTTAACTCTCCACACGCTCTTTGAAGCAAATACTATTTTCCTGTACACGAAGTTTGGCACAGGGCTGAAATGGTATCCAGTGTAATTCAGTGCTTACTCCTTTAATTGGAAATCTCGATCTCTTGCTTCCTTTAGTAAAAAAAAATACCAAACAAAGATTCATTTGTCAGGCAACCAAAGCGTCGGACGGCACTCATAAGAATTTCGTGTGATGCTAACACCATTATCACATGTTTGTGGACCTTTTTCTTTACGGATATATCACTAATTAAAAGTTCCAGATAACTGGTTAAGTTTTGCCGCAAATGATACCGAAAAATGAAGCTTTGGATCACAAACCGTGGTGGGTAGCGGCTGTAATCTATAATAGTAACAAGAAATGAACTGAATTCTCAGTTGTTCAACGTAATGCCTCCAATGGGTCCCTATCACTGCACTCACACATCCAACTCTGGCATCGTCTTATCGAATGAAACATACTGAACGGTCAGAGCTACATCGTAGATACTGAAGACGTTAGGATTTTGATCAGTAGGTGGCACCTGCTCTTTGCTCTTTTAGACTCATTATCTTCTCATATCGATTATTATCGGTTTCTGTCACCGACGATCCCGTCATACCTACATCACTTATTAAAATGCCGAGGTTCCACTAATAACGCGAAAAGCTGTAATCCTACCAAATTTGAACTCTTTAGAAACAGAAATCACGAATTTCCGCTCAAACGTTCACTCTGCTCAAACCCCGCGCACGGGCAGAGTCTGGCTATGCTACCTGCCATGAGTTTCCTATCCTGCCGCTTTACCCCTAGCAAATTTCAGCGCCAACATTAATTATGAATTTACGGTCCGAAAATTTTATCGCGCACGCCGTTACCCTGGTAGGTGGAGTCTGACCATGCTACCCTGCTATAAGTATTCTCACTCCGCCTCCTGTGTTCCTACCTGACTTCAACTCTCTAGGTAAACGTATGCAGGATTTATGAATTTGCGGTCGAAAACTTCTATCGCACACGTCCCGCCTCCTGTGGGCGGAGGCCGGCCCTGCCACTTATCGTGAGGCTTTCCATCCTGTTCCCCACATTCCTACTAGATTTGAACTCTCTGGATCCACGGGGACGGGAGTTATCAAATTCCGGTCAAACACACACACAAACCGACACACCGTCACACCGACACACTGACACACCAACAGACACACTTAGCGAATTATATAAAGTAGGATAGGATGATAAAATCGGTCGACTCATGTAACTTATGCCATCTCGCTGGAAATGAAGGCAGCTCAGAGGCAATAAGAGAGCTCATGACATTTGGGTAGCAAAAGGAGAGCAGCTTGTTCTGAAAATCACATTCCAAACATTCTTATGATGCAAAGCGTGTGAATCAGATCGATCCCTCGTGGCACGAGGTAACTTTGTTGGCACATATGAAGTACGAATGGCACATGTGGCGTTATTGCAAAATGTGGTTGGGGAGGGAGACGGAACATTCACTCAGAACTGGGTGGACGCGGCAAATGGCGCGGCGAGATTCGTGGCATTTAAGACGACTTTGGCACCCATCGTTGGGGCGCAAACTTGAAGTAGGGTAGATTAGTATGGTCAGCTGATCCGGGAGGCGCGCGATTCACGCGTGACCCCATTAGAGCCCTTCGCGCACGCAGCATCGTTTCAGCACCTTTCTGTTGGGATGGACCAAATAAATTTGCAGTAGTCCACGGCTTCACCATAGAGCTAAACTCTTTACTATGGCAAAAANAAAAACCCTTCGAGATTGAGAATTCACCTCATAGGTCAACAATTTACTTGTCAAACGTTCAAAATAAGAATACCTTCAAATTTTTCGATCCTAGTAAACGCAACCCTTCTGTAAACGTGCATAGTTGGTCAATTTCTTACTTGTTTCACTTATAAGTTCTTATTTCTTCCATTATGATGGTAGGCATAGTGTTTTAGCGCGTTTTGTCCGATGACCTCATTATATTGACGCGTGAATCGCACCACACCCAGAAGATATAGCTTTTTTTCCCTAAACCTCAGCAGGGAAGAAAACTGAAATGGGTGAGTCATCTGAATGCTGGTGCTCACCCCACCCCAGCTTCCTACACGAGATGATCTCCCACCTACTCAGGAGATACTTGCCTTCTTGGGGCTAGGTAAAACTTCTGGCTAGAACCAATCTCTCAGCACAAGTAAGGATACTTCACTGCACTCAATGTTGAAGAAGAGATGCTCATCAACAACCCCATTTTCAGCCAAGTTACGAAAATGAAAATGATATCAGCAGTAGTCGATACACAAGCTTTCGTGAGCAGTTGGGTGTGAGGTCATGCTACCCAAATGTAACCGAAAACAGCAGATCGATTCCTCTCTACGTTGGTAACTTTATTTATGACTTATATGATGGGTTCTTGAAAAAGTATTCATCGGATAATCAACTGACCCTTCGACGGTGTCCACTGTGCTTGCTGTGATTGTTGATTGCTGCTGCGTTTTCTCGAGTTTACTCATTTGGCTGCTGATACCACCTTTAACAGCTGGAGCTGGAGCCGAAACTGGAGCTGGAGCGGGAGCTCGAGCTGGAGCAGGAGCGCCGTCTTGCTCGACAGTCTTCCCCCTGACCTTCCTTTTTTGCCTCTTTCGTTTTGGTGTCTTAAAAAGTTCAAACGGCTTCACAGCTAGTTTAGAAAGCAAAGCCATGAATCTAGAAGTTCTGCTGCTTCAGCAATTTGAAGTGTCATTGGTATGGCTCTCGTTGAGACCATAGCCATCGTCTAGCTGACTACTACTCATCGTTTCAATATTGCGAACGAGTCGAAGCCTGAAAGTGACAACAGCATGGTTCACCAACCTCACCAACCATGGTTTGGAGATGTAGAGAAATGCTCCACTCCCTGAAAATCAGATTCGAATAGTTTACATTCATCTTTCTGATTGAGCTATCATCGAAGATCTACAGGGTCCTTAGGTTAGAGTTTCTGATAACATCCGCTTTCGATTAATCCAGCGGCTGTGTAAACGACACACTGCAGTGAACAAATTATAGCCTGTGGAACTTGATATGTTATGCTATGTTTATTTCGCTGCTAAGGCAAACGTAGTACAAAAATGATACCAACCTTCTGAAACAGAGCAAATACAAGGAACACACGTTGATAAAGCGTAATCGTACAAAGAAAAGCACGTAAAATAAGGCAAATAGTGTGGCTCCAAGGTTAGATATAAAACAAAGGCGTAGAAGAAGAAATGGTCAACTCAAGGAACTATGAAAGCTCATACATAGATAAAATTACTTCCACAGAGCGTTTGAACTTAGTCAATTAATCCGGAGCGATCATGTTTTTGTTACCTTTTTGTAGAGGCTAGCCGCTCCGAATGAGAAACTTCTGGCTCTTATACTGGTTCTGAGCCTAGGGAGATTTAATTCGGTCCGACCGCCTCTGTTTCGGGAATGAGCCATATTATAAAAATCAAAAGGACCAAATTTATTACTTTGGTACAATAGCTTGTAAACCATGCATACGTCGAATACCTCGCGCCGTGATTCCAAAGTAGAGAGTTNAAAAAAAAACTACCTCGGCAAAGGATTTCACGCGTAAAATTGGTTTGTACCTTCTCAAATGCTTCAACATCCCTTCTCCTAGATGGGTCGAACACAGCAGCACCACTCTCTACCAAGGGCCGAACATATGCTTTATAAACATTGAGAAGGATGAACTTATTCGTGGAAGACAACCCCTTGAAGATGTGCAATGTACGCAATAAGACCAGGATACACCGGGACCTAATGTTTTTAGAAAAATCAAGTGTGTCAGTATAATGAAAACCTAGGTTTCTCACAGAAGTGACAAGAGTGATTGTAAACCCCTCAACTGTATGAAGACTAGAAGAAATTTCGGACTTCTTGCCAATCGTCATACATCTAGTTTTATGTGGAGCCAAGGGGAGCTGTCACTTCTTGAAAAAAAGGCCTTTAACGACTCAAATACCATGCGATTTGCGATTGTTGATGGAAGTCGAATACGTGATCTATCCTTCGACCGGGCTGCTCAACGTTAAATCTACTTTTTCCTTCCTATTTTGCACTTATGCTAATTTGTTCAAAGGTACTCTCAGTGTTCTGACACGCTCCAACCCACATGAGCCTACTGTAGTTTTGCGGGAAATGCTCGTATTTGGAAGTCATTTCTTCCTTTGTCTTGTTTACGGTTAATGTTGGAGATCATGAATTTCCATATGTCAAAGTGTTTTGTTCTCTTTGTTTCCTTCTGAAGTGTATTTTTGGTTTTACAAACCAATAGATGCACTTGATTAACTGCGAATTCCATGCTCTTTTATGAAGCGGAACAAGTCTCCGCTGTAACTTCGTTTTTTTTTTTTTTTTGTTGAAGAAAGATCGAAGCACATCGCCAATGAGTGACGCTTTGATTGGGGTGTAGAACATAGATAGTCACCTATTTAGGTGAGATGTAGTTGGGGAGACACCTCTTCCGCTTCAACATCGAGCGCTAGAGGGCAAACAAGGAGGGATGACCGACCTTACCACTTGCTTGTGCTTAGAGACTGTTCTTATAAAGGTAATGTAGTTTTTAGCGAAGCCCAAGTATTGAATGAGCATCGTAATGGGTGCGATGGCTACCTGGTGTAAAAAGCTAAGGGGTAAGTATTAAACATTTAGGTAACTTAACCTGTAGCTACTTGCCTCGCTTTCCTAGGCTTAGAAAAAAAAATATAGTTTTTCGGCTGATTCCTAATCACCAATTATGGGCTTGCGAAGTCAGCTATCCCTCTTTCTCTGTGCTCAAGCGCTCAATGTCGGCGAGGTTCCTAAGTTCATCCATCGTGATTCCAACGTTCCTAATGTATTGTGTAGCTTAGTAGGTGTGTTCCGCTTTTATCTTACTACAATAAACTGGTATTCTAATTATGGACTCACACGAGACGCAAATTCTTCGTCGGGGTACTTTCTGAGTCCTATTCATTAAAATCAATGTTTTCAAAAAAAAACTTTAGAAATTTTTAAAAGGTAAAAATTCTGATAAATATAGCACTCCTTTCTCCCGTTGACTTACTGTTCACAGGCGAAGAAGGCGATCCTGCCGAAATGTCAGTCTAATAAAGCTTATGCACAAACCTAGTGAAAAGTTGAAGAAAACAGCTCCTTGAAGCTGTTCACAAGGTTTTTGAGTGGGTAATATGCCAGCTATTCGGGCGTAGAACTTTTGGAGAAAACATGGACTCTGCCGCGAGTTAGTCATTATATAATGTGGGATTTGGGTTTGCTTTTGAACTACTTGTAAGATAAACATTTATAAGAAATCATTTTATTCTTTCTCTCGAATTTTCTCAGTCTTTAGTGCACAAGATCGGAGGAGGAGAAAGGTAGGAATGAGAAGGATTCAGGCCTGTATAGGAAATGGTTTATATAAGTTCATCAATAATAACAACAATTTTAAGGGCGAGGAGGTTTAGTGGCAAGTGTATGGTGCTATCACACACCACGAGTAGCCCTCTGATCCAATCCTGGGTCGTTATCCAGTCAGGCCAACTAAGCCTTCCATCCCTCCGGTTCGGTTAATTAGTACCAAACTTCTTTTGGAGGATGAAAACACTATTTTGTTTACTGTCTGGTCACCTCAAGTCGTTGGATAGGCCACAGACACATAGGAAAAGATACTACGAATTTGGATAGAACTGGAATGAGGGGACGCATCTATTAGACGTAAACGGTAATCTTTGGCCCATCTCTTAACGCCAAAGGTTACCTTTTACTTTTATCATCAACAACTTCATCACCCATCGGTAGTTCACTCATTAGTTTTTAACTGCACAGGTTTGCTCATGGAGTAAAATCTTTATAAGCTCGACTTGTCATCTGTGGTACCCACTCTTTTCAAGTCCGAATGGAATGATTTTTACTTTGATAAACGACCATTCGTAAAGCTTTACAAAAGTTGGTTTCGGATAAGTTTTGTCGTAGGTGTTGTCAGAATTACGGAACAGTGTGGTCTCTTCTTAAGTTAATGTAAAAGCTTTGGGTCTGTATAATGTTTGTAAGAATCGAAACGCATTTTGTTATTTCTGAATGATATTGGCCTTAAGCGATGCTCCTCTTGGTCCTTCTTTCTGTGACACTTTACGATTCACATCTATCACTACCAACTTCCGTTCACAAATATTTACGCTCCTGTCACACTCTATATGGAAGCGTGTCCCAGTTAACATAAACAAATCCGCCACTTCCCTTATCACTCACTGGAATGCCAGGGCTGTATCGATAATAAATGATAAACAAATAAACAAATAATACAAAATGCATGAACATTCACTGGCTCTTGTCAGACATATACCACATGCACAGCTACACATACACACATACAAGTACATATACAAATACACCTATCAAACTATGTATAAAAGCAGGTCAGCAAGTTTGCCTTCTATTCATTTGCGTAAGCGCTAGCGACTACTTGCTATTGAAGTATGGCCTACACTAAGAAGATACGGAAACAAATAGGGCAGAACTACAGGGGCTCGCGGCTGTGAATGACCACGGAGAGTTTAAGTGATTGAAAGTATTGAATTTAGTTACACCTTGATTTTAGGGTTTTATTCATATGCGCCTTGTTGGGTTCTCCTCTGTCTTGATAAATAATTGTGAACGTTGTGAAGGAGTTATAGCTCGATCGACGTTGAATTTAGAATGTTGCTTAGGTATGTTCTTCGGAGAAGAGGACGATGCATTACGTATGCGATGGGCTGTCGTATGTTCCATTCCCGATGAAAGACTGATCAACACATTGAGGTTTCCTTCCTACCCAATCCTGTATGAGATCCGGTATAGGTGTCGTTTTCAGTGAATTTTCTTCATGGTTTCTTGATAAAGTCACTTGCGTTGCAAGTAGAATGAACATCTACGCAAGATTCGAGGAAAGACCTAAGGTCGTACAGCATGTTCCCGTTGGAGATTATAATGCCTGTGCTACGGCGTACGAAAACATTAGAAAGGTAGTGTTCTTTTTTTCTCGTCCTTAATAGTACAATAATATAAGTTGTGAACATCGGAACATCGGTTTGGGAGTAGTAGCCTCCCACACGAGCAGATGAAGTCTGTTAAGGCCAAAATTTCAGCGAAAAGGATCTGTTTTTTGCCTGCAACTACAAAATTTTGGCGAGAGTTCTCTCAAAACAGTGTAGGGTTACCCTTAAAACTCGTAGAAGAATCTAGTATAATGGTTGCCTACAGTTTTTCGTATAAGATCGTAAGATATTATGGATGTGTACACTGGATTTTTGGCATTAATATAGACCACTGTATAATCTCGGAATAGGGTAGTTCTGTTAAGAGCTTGAAAAAAGATGTTACTAATCAGAAGATTTCGACCTCTCCCAACCACCCCAGTTACTGCAAATGCTCCTGTTACTGTTTGTGTTTCGGTACCAGTGCATATTTGTCTAAGCTGATATACCTTTGTCTCCAGAACTGGCCTGCAGTCATGTTCGTCCTCCATATCCTACCTGAAAAGAACGCTTGTGAATACGAGTGGATGCGCACGCTTAGTTCAATTCATGGTTTCGTTCGACAAGGAGTACTGCTGGATAATGCTCTAGATAGATTCGCCAGTGTCGCCAAGCTGGGAAACGACCCGAATGAGGTTTTTGCGTGAGTTCTGTGGTAATTGTGTTTGATTATAAATTATATTTTGTAATTATGAATGTAATTTCTCGTTGGTTAATTGAAGTGGTCGCGTAGTTCTGACATGAGAAGAAGAAAAGTTCCTCAAAATGTTTTTGTTTCTATTGATTCTTAGCGTGAAAAAAAAACATTGCAGTACTATTTTAAGAACTCATAATTTGTCTGCTTCAGAAATGTAGCACAATGGATTGCGAGAGCTACAAGCAAGCTTTGTCTCGATAAAGATCCGTGAGTGTCAATTTTGACTGAAGGGAAGTGTTGTTTACCTCATTCACTTGTTTACTATTAAGAATGTATAAACCATACGATCTCCGTGTCGGTTCGGGTAAAGCTGTGCCGATAAACGCTAAAATCGACCAAGATGCCATGCAAACTGCTGTGAACACTGTCCTCTCCGGATCACCAGATTTGCTGCCTTGTAAGTATTTATTTAGTTCATTGCGTTATTTGTGTCTTACCAAATCTCATTCAATGTTAGCAGTCAAACAAGCGTCAACATATGAATTTGCTCTTCTGCTCCAAAGTATTAATGGGCCGAAAAATTCTGATTATGGGCCTAGTAGGCATCAGTTTTGGGGACATTGTTCGGTTTGACTGAATTACATTCTTACCAGAGATATACTGAAGCTGGCTCTGTAATGAGCTCCCATGATTTCATTCTGGAAAAATCATCGAAAAACAAATGACCATTAGACATTTGGTTTTTGAAGTAATGGCGTCAGAATGATAATTTTTTACCAAAGAAATGTCCACTTCAGGGTGCCATCGGTTCAAATGATGAAGATCCCTTTTTTTGACTCTTAGGAGTGGAAGTATCCTCTCACAGTGACTCAATAGTTCAGGATCCTGGGTTTGAGGAATGACGAAGCTGTAGAGAAACAGACCGGACCGTGGCCCATCTAGTTGCTCTGCATTTTCCTTGGTCATCTTGGAGTTTGTTGAATATGGTCCGATTTTTTTACCCTATGTAGTAATTCCCATCGGTGAGCTGGCATGATCAGTAGCTCGGGATTTTCCTGCAAAACTTTCTCTTCTCATCGGAACGGGTTCGTTTTGAGAGTCTCTCATTCTGGTTTCAGGAGACTGCGAAAATCAATATTTAGCCAATCATTACATATAGTTCCTGTTTTCTATAGTTGCATTTGTGTGTCAGATTTGTTATCACTGTGCGCCATTTTGCTATTCAAATAGTTTTGCTAATCATGTCTAGCTATTATATAAATCTAATATTCGAGAGCGTACAGTTTCTGGACGACGTTATATTTTGGACGGCGGATGGGTTGGGTTCTACAATATCTTAAAGATATTAAAACCCTATCTGTTGCAGTACATCGTGAAGAATCTGCCGTCCAAGTGTCCGGATACCCTTCTTCGCTCAACGAATTCGGTGTAGCTCAACTATTTCATGGTTTGAAGGTTACGGGAGTGGTTTTGAACTCAGATAGGGCCACTATCACTTTTGCCACGAAATTTCTAGCATATCAGGTTAGGTTATAGTTCTTACTTGTAATCGGTTCATAGGCTTCACTAGTCTTTTTTCAACAACAGACTGCGTTAAATTTTATCGTTATCACCTCAAACAATTCTTCAGGCATGTTTTTTAAATGGAAAGAAACTCGATCGATTCCACACACTGCACGTGGAGCCCATTTCACAGGAGGTTAAAGAGCAAATTTCGTTGGCCGAAGCTGATATGTAAAATTGGACAGTCTGTAGACATTGTTGCCGGTTTGCTGATTAATGTAAGTCAAAATGTAGTGGGGGCTGGGGGTCACCGCTATCATCCAACATTGGGCGCTATTACGCAAAGGAAAAAAGGAAGCAAACTTCACTGGTTAGAGCTGGTTCTTATTAACTAAAGTAGTGTTTTGGCTTAAGCCCCAAGTTAGGAGGACCTAGGTTGCTGACAATGATAACCTCGTGCAAAAAGCCGAGATGGGGTCAGGTTGGAACATTACATTGACTCAGCAACCGCGGTGGTCCTTCCCCCATTCTAAAAAAATCGTATTTCCTCGGCCAAGGAACTTCTAAGCACCGTTATGAGCTCTTAAGGCTCAGGATCGCTTACCCCTCTAGCTCTCAACATTGGACGAGAGCGGTGTCCTCTTTCAACTACATTTTCGCCGTTAATGTACAATTGTATTTACCTGTATATCGTTGTTCGAATGTTCTGATCAAGGGTACGTCCTTTCTGCAATCTCTTAACAATTCATGGCACTTTTCTATGCAGGCTTTTCCTGAATAAACATTGACTCACTATGAGTGCAAGCCCTCAAGTGTTCGTTATTTCATTATTAGTATTAGTAGTTTCACAGTTGCTGCTCTAAGTTAGGGCAAAAATTCTGCAGGGAGGGTCATCATGTCAATTGGGCCATTTGCATTTAATGGTACACCGATACACGCATCCTGAGACATTAAGTGCCGATTCGCCAAATGACTCTCTGAAGTAAGTTTCATTGAACAGGGTGGTCATCTTCCCCATCCCTCTTCGTATTGGTCGATCGGTCTGTGAAGGGCAACATTAACACATCGACAATAATGTAATCCATATGTGAATTTTACTTTTTTTGGTTGCTCGGGAACGTGAAGTCCACAAGTGCAACACAGTTGTACTCTTATCTTATTTAGCTATATTTCCACATTCTACTCGACCCATCGAATAACATTGAAGCTATGTACTACGGGTCTTAAAAAATCCCTTATTTTTATAATCTCAACTTTGGTACCACACCTGCGCCTCTTTAAAGGAATATACTGCAAAAACGATCGTTGTTTGCCATCTTTACTCTCTAGAGCAAATGTAAAGCACGCAAAATATTTCGAAACCATATCTGGACATAATAAGCTCATGATTGAATGACCAACAATTGTTAGAGCAAAAAAATAAAATTCCGCCGATAGAGTCAAAAAATGGCCACGCTGGATGACCCTTCTGCACCTGCATGTGTAGGGAAATTCTGAGCGATTCAGCTATTCGTGCAGCTTTTCCCCAGCGCGTTGAAATACGCCAACAGCATATTCATGCCGCTTTTGTAGAATCCAAGTCTCCGAGATTTGCGTCAAAGCAAGAAGGACCACAGTGCCGAAGAGGTAAAAGTGGGTCCGGATGCTCTTTCTTTTCTTCATTACTCCCTCGTGTTCTTGAATGCTCCCCACGCCACATGTTTCCTTCTGCTCGGCTTGATCGTTCATCATATCGAGTTCTCTACGTAAATACGCGTAGCTAGAGAATTCAGATATACTCGTTCGGGTAACGGAACTTATCCCCGAATTCCCACGGCCTGCGGCGGTGGTTCTGTGGCGACTCTCCTTATCCGTCCATTGGGAATTCAAATCCTTTCCTTCCTGGCGCGCGATCGCGTGCGGCGAGTGCGACACGCCGTTCGGGGAGAAGATGCCAGACCCGATTCGTTCCACTCACCATAAAGGGAGCGCCAGGTATTCATCCGTTCCTCATTAAAACCATCTCCGCTAAATTCCCACAAACACTGTCGAATTCGGTCCGCATTCGTTCCGTCTGCTCTATGTTCAGTGCTACAAGCACAATGCCGTTTGCAAGGGGAAGAAGGGGAGACGGAGAGGAGGAACGGTTTTCTGTTATCGATTCGCCGTACGCGGCTGTCGCGGACTTCGCTTCACCGTTATTACAGCTCTAGCGTCCTTCGTACAGCTCAACCGATATGCGATCCTTATTTTGGTCATGATTCTACTGTTAGTTCCTTCGTTTCTGTATTTCTTACCTGCTGCCGCATTCTGCTACATTCCTTCGCGCGCGGCTTCCCTCTCGCCGCGACGCGACAATTTAGTTCCTACTGCACCACACGCGGGGAGACGATGTAAGCAGCGGCCGTCGACCTTCACTCCCAAACTTTCCCATCTCGAATGGCGCCATGTTTTGAGAGGCTTAAATGTTTGAACGAGATGGTATCGCCCTGCCGAACCTTTCTCTTAACGTTGACAGTACTAATGTTGTGGATGATTACCGTTCCAGTGTCCAGGTGCTACAGCTACGAGTATCAGAAACGAACATCAGTCTATTAGTATCATTGCCGTTCGAAGATCAGTCGCAGATCGAGTAAGCGTGGTGCGCAGTGAAAGCGAGTAAACCCTACATATTCTCTGACGATGCAATAAGAAACATCAGATTTACATACCTTTAAACATAGACTGATGCCCATGCGCATACACGAACATGTAATACATAAAGATCAAAAAGATCGAAGACCGATAACAAGACAATTATTACAACTGATGTGACAACTCCATATAGGAGATGGGAGAGAGAAAAATCAGAGAATCAGAAAAANAAAAATTAGAAAAAAGAAAATCAGAAAATCATAAGAGAAAAATCAGTGGGACTTAATATTGAGAAACTGATAGGTGAGACGGTCCATTCAAGCAAGGCATTGTTCCGAGGAAGACAGTCGCTGGACATGATGGTCCTTGGTCCAGACAGGAGGTCGATTCCTCGAAGAAACTCGCCCGAAAGTATTCCATGAGTCATCGTTTGAGGGAACTGCGTGTCGTCCACAAGGCGCTACGCTTAGGGTTGTGGGTATGGAAGAAGCAGGGCCCATAGGCGACATGTGCGGGAGGCGAGGAGGCGACCGAGGCCCAGACCAATCTTCTCGTACGCGATCGTCGTGCGGCGTATTCCCATTTCTGTCGTCGTGCGCGAGCCTCAAATATAAGACGTCAGATGGTTCAGCTGCCGAAGCCTCACCCGCTCTTTCAACTCTCATCCCCTCTGCCTCTACTCAGTCATGGCCACCTTGTAAGGAACCCGTTGAGGGAAACAATAGATCACCCATAATTACTGCCAATACTCATGAACTTCGCTCTCCCTTACAACTCTCTTATTGGAAAAAGTCCGTTCTCGGACTTTAAAGTAGAATGAAATACTGCTAACTTGAGAATCCACCGAAATTGAAGGGAACCATATTAGTCGAGTAGATCAGGGTATTCCATGATTGATGTGTAATCGGATGCAGTAGTAACGCGCGACGATTGCGAGCCCAATGAAGGATGTCGTGCCAGTGTGAGAGGTTTAACAGTGACTGCTCATGGCAAAAAGACGATTCGTCCGTGCCGACACCGAGAGAGCGCGAAGGGTGGCGGTCGTTTGGCGCGATGGGCGGGGTCGCGCCGCCCATTTTTCGCGGGGTGAACAACTCGTTCACATCGGGCAACCCTCTAACTGTCCTCTCCAGCTGATAGAAGCACGAATAATGGCGTCGCTACTATCAGACGCCGAATTGCGGATCTGCTTGTATTCTGCCTACATACATCATCCATTTGCGCTTTTGCGTGATTTTTTATTGCTTCTCGTCCCCTTTCTCTATGGATACTGTCCGAAAACGGCAAATGGATGATGTATATAGGCAGAATACAGGCAGGATCGCAATTCTGCGTCTAATAGTAGCGGCGTCATTGATCGCGCTTCTGTCAGCTAGAGAGAACAGTCAGAGGGTTGCCCGATGTGAACAGTTGTTCATCCCGCGACCCCGCCCACCGCGTCAAACGACATACAC
>UZAF01016381.1:53634-90661 GCA_900617895.1 Haemonchus placei | reverse complement strand
TTGAACATTTATTTCCATCAGATATTGCTGACCACGAGACGACAATTTTTATAGTTCAATCGAAGCTTGGCAAGTTAACAACTAGCCACAATGTCATGAGTTTCACTATGTTCTACCAAATTTTCTTTTTTGTTCACTAAACATTAGCAAATTGTTTCCTAATTTCTGATATCATTAGTGATTATTAGCGATTTGACTATATACATTCCGAACTGCTGATAATAGACATAGAACATAAAGTAATACTGAAGAGGATAACGGAGGAGAGTCAGAGGGGAAGAAAATGAACCTACTCTTGCAAGAGGAGAAAGGATTTCACTACGGTCACTAGCGAGGAAGGAAAGGAAAAACGTACGAATGCTTCTTTGACCAGACCGTTGGTGAATGACATCGGAAAAGTGTAAAGCGCGCCTAGAAAGAGGTCAGGGTAGGTTGTTGGCCTCAAAGTAATCCTAGTGGCCTCCCAATGTTTGCAAAAGCGGTAAAATGAAAGTTTGCTAACTTAAAGCAGACCCTCACGAATCCTACCGATTAGCTACACGGTAAGAGTCATAAGTTGCAAACTATCAATACCATAATCACTGTGAAGAAAAGGGACATTCAAATTGCACCTAACAAAGTAACGGTGGAAGTCTTTTTGGTTGATTTTGTATGTAAAACTGCTCTGGTCATTATTCTGAATGATTATCAGCTTATACTACATAACTACGGTAACAGAAGAGAGAGTGCAAAGTGTAAGCAGCTACACTACAGTGTACGGTCGTTTCGGTATTGGGCTCAGTACCGTCGTCCGCCTGGTGGTTGTCGTTGTGCGGACTGTGATCGCTTCAAGCTGTTGTCCAGCTTCTAAAATGACTGGTTCACACTAACAAAAAAACGAGAACTTGAAAATCTCCAAAAATTGCAAAAAAAAAAAATAAAAAACGAATTGTAGATGAGATAACTTTAAAAGACCGAAAGCGAGTTCAGATGAAGTTAAGTTTTGGCGTCAGGCAATCCCGTCTGAGAGATGTGCCCGTATTCGACTCCCATTCAGAGTCATGGTGGCGTAATGAGCGTGTATGTGGTCTATACAATGACTTGCGGTGGCCAGCCGATGAGCAAGTGAGTGCTTCTATCCTCCCAGACAAGTCTGGTACCAGTTGACCGACCCCGGAGGGATGGAGGCTTGGTTGGTCTATGCGGATATCGATCCGGTATTCGAACTCCTGACCGTGCCTGCGAGATAGTGCGCCACTTGCTACATCACCAGCTCCGCCCTTTACCAAGTCAATTTTATCATATGAAATCAAGAGCATTAGCTAATCTAAGCAGATATAACATATTGCAGAAGGGCCCTTGACCGTCTAGAATAATGAAGAAAACAGCAACTGAGCAGATAAACGATAGGGAATATTTTGAAGGCCCAGGTACTCCATTGGAAAAAATTACTTTTACTATATCTTGTAAGAAGAAAAAAGTGGCACACACCGAAGCGGCCCTGCCATCCCGATACAAGTACCTAGGAAGGCTTGAACCTGCCGAGGTGAGGCGATTTCCAAATAATTCGTCGTAATGAAATGAATGTACAGTAGCGCAAAAGTCTTCGGCCAAATTCCTCTCCAGTTGTACTTTTCAGTCGTAACTCCTTTCCTACTGGATCTAATCATGCGAAATTTCAATATGTACAGCATTGGTGTATTGTGAATATTTACTACTATCAACCTGTAATCTAATCATGTTCCAGACATTTCAAAGGGCTCTAATTCAAAATCAACTGGAAATAGAAATCATGGTCCTCCTAGAGTTTCCTTCTATTTTGCCATGTCTGAGGTGTCGAGTGCTAATGCCGAACACAATAGAGAAGAAAAACGCACACAGGGTGCGAGTAACTACAGGCGTTCCTAACTTTGCTTTTAGTGAGATCTGCTGCCGCATAAACATCTTATTGTAATTACGTGGATATTGCTGTATTACAAACAAATAGTGTGAGATACTGCGAAATATGCCTCAGTTAAACATTTCAAAATTTCGCGCAATTTGCTCCTCTGAGAAAAAAGTTATGAACGGAAAAGCGTAAGAGCATTCTGCCGAAGATTTTTGAGCGCTACTGTAAGTTGATTCGGGTGATTCCTGCATAGGCGGAACATGTAAAGTTGGCTTGTTTCTGATTTTGACCAAATCTAAGTGGAGGACCAAAGGTAGTGAATTTCAAGCGGTTCAGGAGAAACAATCTGAATCAAGCGATGCTCAGGTGAAGCAATTTTTAAATATTTCGTCATGATGGCATGATTATTGGTTGATTCAGCTGATCCCTGCCTAGGTCAAACTTGTGAACTTGAGTTGGTTATACAATTTCGAGCAAAGTTTTAGTGCATGGCGCCCACAGACAGATTGGCGGGGTGACTGGCTTCATCTGAATTCGGCCCTTCTGTTAGGAGAAGGTCAACTTTTGAGCTACCGGACTCTTTCATTTTGTGAATGTGTGGTAAGATGTCTTTTTAAAGAAAAAATTTGCAAACAATTGTAAAAAGGAATTAGTTACAAGGACTTAAAACACTTGCCATTGAACATGGGCCTCGGTAGAACCTTCATTGTACCGTTATCATGACTGCTTTCTATCAATGTGTAACTAGGAGAAGCAAGCTGAGTAGACGCTGAATATTGTGTTTCATGCAATTCCAAATAAAAATGGATTCATGTAAAAAGAATGAAAATTTAGCTTGAGATCCAATCAACAAAGTAAATACAATATAGTAATCGATTATCTCACCTGATCTTTCATGTGGACTACTGACCGTGTACGGTACATAGGTGGAAGACGGGCCGCAGTAAATTTCGAGAGGTTGAGGAGAAACCAACTGGATTGAGCGATCAATGAGAACCACTAATGAGACCGAGATTTATTGTGTTACCTTTTCACGGTAGTTATTCATTTTGTTCTGAACCGATGGAGGTGGTGATTGTAATGACATCTGAGACTCCTGAACCGGATCCAACTGAAAGCTTTTGTAGGAGAGAGGGAAATGTGATCAAAAGATCGTTTCTACTTTCTACAGCATTCTTTAATGAGAAGGCTGGGCAAATCTCAAATTTTTGACCATTACTGAGAGCCAGTACCCAGTGCGTTACACAGCGGCAGATAAGCCGCTCCAGCTTTCAGTTTTCGTGAGATACCCGAATTCGAACCAGCCCATAAAAATTAGCAATCGGTTAATCAATAATTGATAAGTTATTCACGGGCAAAAGTCAAATTACTCAGTATAATTGTTCTTGGCAGATAGTCTCCGCGTTAGCTCAAAAAGTTTTGTGTGATTTTGATAGGATCCGCAGGGTTGCTTTCAACCTTACTTTCCCAACAGGAGGTTGGAGCTAGTTTTTCCACAATTCCAAATTTGCTTCTCGAAATCTAATTGGTTGTAAACTTGATTCCCTTTCAGCACATATAACTTCCTAGAATCATTCGTACTGCCTTATACCAGACAACACGAAGTCAGAGCACTAGTTTTAATTATTTTGCACAAGTAGGGATCATAGTGAACAAATGGGTTTTAGAATCCAAATAAGATCTAAGTAAAAGTATAGCAGAACAAAAGTAGTAGATTTTCAAACTACTAATACGGTTGTTTCAAAAAAAAATGTAAAATCTCAAATATAAGTTTGGTACCACTCGGGAATTCGGAAATGAAGTAATACGGTGATTCGTTAGAACTAACTTTAAGCAACTTGAAAGTGCCAATGGTGAGTGTGATACGGGTAGAAGGTGCGCCTCAAAGGGCGAAGAACGTGTAGAAAACCAACAAAAGACGCTGTGCAAACAGAAACATTTCGATTAGTTTCGCCATCGATTGGCATTCCAAGCGCTTTTCATTCTGCCAGACATCATCATTCCGCAACTGCATTCATTAACATTTGTCAAATGAAATCCATAATCGCAGTTCAAACGACCTCAGAATATCGATAAATAAAAATAGTATTGAGTGTTTCCCACGAATAAGAATATAATATTATACGGAGGTCGTGTAGTGCTAATAGTTCCTTATTCCACATTCAGTCCGGGGTTTAAATCCACTGCTACCTATTCAGGATGACCAAGCTCTCTTCTTCTCCAGCGTCCTTCAGTTGTAATCCGTTTCGCCAGGGAGTTTGAGAGCACTATCTTGTACATCGGCTCATCACATACTGTAGGCCACATCCACACGCCACTACGATTTTGAATGTATGTCGAATGCGGGGCGTTTCCCTCAGATGGGGTTGATTGTGCCAGAAGCCTTTATTCTTATCTCTTTAACTTCTGTATTTTCAATATCCAAACAAATTGAATTCTTCTGTGATGGAACAAGCATACTAGAACACTTTTTTTTGAATTTTTCTGACGCCTCAAACACTTTTCCTGATGGGAAAAGAATCACCCACCTTGGTATTGTGATGTGGAGATGGTGAAATAATCGGTCCCTGTGCAATAGAGCCGTTCGGATGTGAAGCAGGTGAGAAGAGTTGTCCAGGTGGTATTGGACTTGGTGTTGACTTCTGGATCATTGGTGGCGGAGTCGCTTTGAGATGCTTCACGGGTGGTGGTCCATTGCCTCTAACTAAATTATGGGAAGCTGAATAAGTTCAAATGCCAGCTCTAAATTTGGTGGACGCAGCCTGCGAAAAAGTCGATCCTACCATATTGTTGTAGCTGCCATTTGGCGGAGCCTGGTGGCCATGGATGATAGGATCGATGAGTTTCCCGAACTTCTTCCCGGAAAGATTCATACCTGAAAATATTGATCACTATGACGTTGTTTGTAGAAGTTTGCCATTCAACTAAGATATTTCTTAAGCTACTTCAGGGTTACACAGTTGGGTACCCTACCACGATCGTACGCAAGCGAAGTAGGCGATTGCTGCGATGGCGCCAAGGATAACGGCAGGTCCAAAAAATGAGAAGAAGATCACAGCCACCTGAAATAACCTTGTTGGAAAGATCAACTGGTAGTATAGTGACATAATAGCTTAGTACATTTAACTATGAAAAAAAGGCTTCGCTTTAGGAATATCGCCTGTTGGCCCCTTTCTAGCCTACTATTACAGCTCTCCAAACTATTACAGCTTCCCCTATTGTGACCATCAATACTTTGCTCTCGTTCTACTACCTATTACTGTGCAACTTGTAGAGAACCTCAGAGGAATCTGGCTTTACTCGATTTCATGCAAAGCATGCTGAATCTTTCGTCTCCTTCAAGAGTGGTTTAACACCACATTGCCCTTTTTACGAATATACTCACCGGAATTATCATCGGAACTGAGAATTTGACCCGAGATTAAGAATTGGGCTGTAAAGAAAGTGGAACTGGGTAGGAAGTCTGAAAGCCTGTGCTTCCTCTGTTTTCGCCAGTTCTATTGTAGAAACTGATGTTACTCTCTTACTTTATGAAAGTCTCCCCAATCGAATGCAGCAACCAGTGGAATACACAGAATTGTTGCAAACACCAGTCGTCCAGACATTGCAGGACGGAGTACCTGGAAATTCTACAAAATATTAGCTGTTTTCAGTAGTAAGATCAGTAGAGTAATGGACACATCTGAGAAAGGTGCATGACATGCAAAAAGGCAACAATAACCTAAAAGGAAAAGCAGCAAGAAATAAAAAGGGAAGTCTACAACATGCCACGGTTAAGCTCAATCAATTTATAAATAAACATTAACAACAAGAACGGCTTCAGATTTTGATTAAGATCGGATTGCTGGGTTCGGTTCCCCCATCGGTTGGTAGGTTCACTCTCTTCCAATTGGCAACAAAATCATAAAAACTAAAAAAATCGAGTAAAATTGTCCCATATTTAAACAATCAGTCACTCAGCTATGATTCGAAAGGAGATGTAGCAGTTGAGTATGCCCAGCAATTCCTGATCGATATCAGCCAGTCAGCTCTAGTGGTCATTGATGATGTCTGAAGCAACAGCCAGTGGTCATTCCTGTCCATGGCCGTTGTCAAGGTGTTTAAGCCGAAAATTACGTCCCGTTCGCAATACCCATAATCACACTCATATTAGGCGTTCGCGCACTAATTAGCATTCCTGAACCTGCGAAATTTCCCAGTTAACTATCTTTAGAAAATATGGAAAGCATTGCCCACGACCTGCCCCTTTTGCGGGAACTTAGTCGGCTGGATGAAATCCGATGCCGGGTATATGCCTCTGCCCACTTGTAAACCCTTATCAGATGTCATCAGTTTCTGTCACCAACCATCCGGGATAATAATGCAGGGACAAAGTTTTCGAAGCGGTAACTCGATTTGTGGATCGTTCGAAGGGATTCCTCACGCTCATTCCGACTATGTGATTTGCATTGCAAAATGGCGACTTTGAAAAGAATTAAAGCTTTACAACGGCTAGAAGGAGAATATGGGGAAGCGGTGTACATTTTTCAATCATCATCGAAAGTTCCACTACAACACACCTGAGACACCTAGCCAATCCATGAGCTGCTTTCGCTTGATCTTGATACCCTCTGACATTGGACATTGTGGTTCCAGCCACCGCCATCAATGAGCTCGTAAAATCAATATTCAATGATAGTGATTCGGTAGAGGCTTCGATCACTGTCATATCACTTCTATAAAGTAGAAAAGATTTCGAGGTAGGGTTCAGTTGTAAGTCGAGGTTTCCAGTATAAGTGCGATTCTGACGGTTTCTTGACCATCAGATGAGCACGAGCAGCAGCCAAGTTTCCAAGAAACTATCCAAGGAAGTTTCTTCATCGCACCACACGTAAATTGCTTGTCTGCCTGAACAAGTGCCTCTATAATGGTATTTCTGCAAACGACGTTGAGATTCAGGACTCGATTCAATGTATCCGTATTAGTGCTGAGCTCTATTGGACTCGCTCAATTAATAGTGCAGTGGGTCGTCGTTCATGCTCCGTTGCTCATCGCTCAACTGCTCATTCTTATCCTTTGCGTTTTCTCACATGAGGTTAGTCACCTTCCGGATAGGAAGTTGAATAGGGGAAAACTATTTTCGCAACCATTCATTCACCAGAGCACTTCACTGCACGCGATTGCGCGCCATCGCATGCGGCGAGGGCGGCAAGCCACTTGGGGAAGAAGCCCCACACCCTGATATCAGTGATACTGACGCGAATGGGTGCAATCTATTGATTTTGCAATTATCGCCGTGATCTACCGATTACCGAGCTATCGACGAATAGGGAGTCAAACATGACGTCCCTTCTCAGGACGCTCCACCGTAACTTTCCAAGTATGAACCGGGCTGATGCCTTAGTACTTGCTGCTCCTGATCGGCATAAAACCTATCTGACGTCGAATCAGCCAGTGCTACCCTTGTGGGAAAAACGTTGGGCTGAATCTTTAGTCGCTAGTGAACGGCTGGCGATACTGTAATCCCACAGTACCGTAGGAATCATGAATACATCGTTCTGATTATCATTTTATCATTTTACATTACTCTCTCTTCTGCTGAAACTAATATTTTCATTCTAACTTTAATAGTGGAACTTCGTTCATGGTGAAGCTCTGACCCGTCATCGTCGGACGCATTTCAATGTCGCCAATGTTCTCGAAACTTATCAACCACGGGCCAGAACGGAAGGACATCTTTTCCAGGTGTGCTACCCTTAATACACTTCAATACGTGGAATTCAACCATGGACTTACGAGATTCCACTTTCTTAATGTCTGACCTTACCTCCTCGCTTTCTTACTTACCAATTAGTGCCCAAGCGCTTCGGAGCGATATCTGAGCAGAAGCACACCGCCACGCCATCTCTTCCTTCATTCATGGAACATCATTCTGAAGGTCTCAAATGGGCCTGATTTGTGTAGGGGGCTTACGGCGGCTCGTTTGGTCTTCCCATGGGCCTGCTTTTGTCATAGTGTCATAGTTTTCGTTTCAGCCAGAACCACCAACGCCTGGTGATGTTGCAGTATTGCACTCGAACGACGAGGACGACAGTAAGAAGTCTGAATTCCTCAATCAACGGGACGCGGTTGGTACCTTCTTCTTCGATGAAGTGGGCTTTATAGCCTAAAGCTCCCATAAAAGTTGCTCTTTCAGCATTACGCTGGTATGTTCACGCATGCACAACAGAAAAACAGAGAAATGGAGATCATGGACAAGGTGTGCTTTTGCTTTTGGCTCAAAAATAATGTGTGGTAATCTCAAACTATTGAGATGAAGGAAGGCAGTAGGAAGTGCCTTTACCTGTGTCAAGTAACCCGGGTAACCCAGAGATGGTTTGAGAAGTAGCAATCTTTCGTCAGAGCTACGGTAGTTTACTCCGGCAGTTTGTGAATCGCGATTGACGCTGAGATCGCATCAGGTTCAACATACTGCCTCCTTCCAAGAAAAATAGCCTTAAAGGTTACCGTACAGTACTCATTCACAATAAAAATGATAAAGCATGCCTCCCGCTGCCCCCCCCCCCCCGTCCCATTCCATTTCCCAGTCGCCATACTGGAGCTTCTAGATCATTGGTGAAGTGACCTCTTGTAGAGCGTCACCGCATGTTCATCACTGGACGCTGCACAGTTGGAAAACGTCGTACTAAAGCCAGCTGATCCAGAGAAAGACAAGAAGGAACATGAGGAGAAAAAGAAGAAAGAAGCTGAGGAATACCACAAGCAGTTCGAAAAACCATTTTCTTGTTGAATAACTTTTGCCAAATATAGTAGGATTTTCGTTTCAAATAAGATACATACGTCTAAATAAATAATTGTATGGCGTGCGGATCCCATCGAAAATTCGATCAGCAGCAAGACGCGCCAACGGAATCCTCCTCCGAAACAAGTCGCCAGAGAGGAGTTATGGCTTCTCTCTCGTAAGCTTTCAGCACCAACCTGCATAACGTTATTGCCCGACTAGCTGCTCGAGACTAGGGTGCACTTACATGGGGTTTCGAAGAAGCGACCAGCGCGGTACATCCCGATCCGCGCTCGCCTCTTCGGCTCCGAATATTCAACACACTTAAAGGAATCCTCCCCGGTCCCACATGATCTGCCTTCTCTTTGCAAGCAGGAATTGTTATTTCCTATCAAAAATCAAAAATATCCCCATAAACCATTCTAATCAAAATAATTTGCCTCCGTAGTTCCGCCGAGATACTTTTGTTTGTGTCCTCGAGCGTAATGACGATAAGAAAACCCACCCAACCACAAGGCAGCCTAGAACCTTCTCTTACCTCAAAGTAAAGTCGACTCTGCCTTTGCACTCAATAAAAACTTAATTTTATTACACCATTACTTCATTAACAAGAATATCATATAAAATAAACACGAGCCACGAGACAAAGTAGAAAAAAAAACAAATACTGCTGGCATAACGCTACAAACCGAATAAAACAATTCTTCTCGAAAATGCAATTAGACGAGCTGGTATACCATAACAGTCCGAGCCTTATTAGAATCGGAAATCCAAAAAATCGAACTTATTACTGGAATGAATATAGGACAGGACATTACTCGATATAAGCAGATAGCTATAAACTCTATAAAGGATAAATGCAATGACGGTTCAAATTGAAAACAAGCAAATAAAACACCGTTTTAATCAAAGCACCCATTACCAGTAACAGACACGTTAGTAATCACAAAGATGAGAAAGTATGACCACGAGCTTTAAGGCATCTGTTACCATTTCAGTATTAGTAATATACGTAAAATAGAGACAATTCCAGTTTTCAAACTGGTTAAGAGATCAGGATTACTGCGTTTAGACACTTTCTTCGGCTGAACTAGTTGTGCTAGATATCTGAAAATTAAAAAAAAATAGAAAATCAAGAACAATTGCCTTTAGGCAGGAAAACTAGTTAGAAAGGAACAGAAAATATGTTTACGCTCCTACTTTTATTATGAAAATCCAAGAAGCTCACCATGCGATTATGCTTACAAACTTTTGATGACGATCTCGTTTGGTTATTCGATGAAAGCGACGAAGCTGTGGAATCGGTTGTTGTTGCCGGTGAAGAAAAAGCTTCTGGAAATTCATCCACGCGCGAGAAATCAAGGCGAGGAATAGGACGATTACGACAGCGCAGGCGTAAAGGCTGGCGATATGGCGGGCAAGACATTGTCCTAAAGAGGTAGATGCATTTGCCAATCTGAATCAAGGCATATTTCATGCCCTAGAAAACTTACATGCGAGTTTTTGGTGAACGCTCCGAGTCATCATCTGAATCATTGAAACGTCGCTTGTTTGTCGGCGACCAGTCAGAACATCCCGACTTCCACTTGCTAGCTTCACTAGCTGACACTCGTGAATCAACTTTGCCAACCTTACTCTCAGACTTTGAATGACGGCTCATACTAAAGCAATAACAAATAAGTAGTCAATATCAATGTCTCTGTGCGAGCCTTTACTTACGGTGTAGTGTTTTCGGTCGGAGTGTGGACCGCCCTAGTGTTTTCGCTTGAGGACGACGGCGTGTCATCATCAAAATTCAGGCGATATCTGAAAAAAATGTAGTCCTTGGAGTGCAAAGCGGTCAAACAGAAAAAAAAATAAATGCCAAAAGTCAGACAACAAAATGCTGACCTTGGAAAAGGATCACCATTACTCCGGAGATCGTCCATTTCCAAAAACCTTCGACTCAAAGTTGTAAAGCTATGACGAGATAAACGACTTTCTGGAAGTTGAACAAGGATTATGAAGGCTTCTTGCTGAGCTCGAAGCTATCAAACCAAAAAACTGCATTTTTACCCACTGGGAGAGCTCAGCTGTTTTTTGAGAAGTACTCACCTGTATCACTGTCCTCATCGCCCCAACGCGACATTCGCTTATGACGAATAGATCCATTCACCTCAGGGGTGTGCGCCTGAATATTCTGAGCATAATACTTTTTTCATAAAGAAGTTCTTCAACTATTCAGGAAGACCCAATTATGACTTCACATGAGAATAATAACAAACTGACCGAAAAATACACATTTCCCTTGTACGGTGTTGTACAAACATCATTTTTCTTTTTCCGTAAAGCATCAAAGAACATTAGGAACGGAATTGCCAGTAGATGTGCCAATGCTACTAACCAAAGCAGAACGCTGCTAGTGTGTTCGGTAACTGTGACCATCTGAAACCATATCGCTTATGTTTTGCTTCAATCCGATCCAAGAAAACTCACCACTTGGTGATAAGCGAGGTAAGCTGAACGAACTGGCGTTCTACAAGATATGGCAGAATCTGAGAGTGCTTGTGTCGTTGTGGGGCGCGAAGCCGGATCAGGAGACATCAACCATTTAATTAAACGAGTAAGGTCTTTAGACACACCTAAAAATATATCAGATCACCATATGCGATGTCTCCAGTCAGAGCCACCTAATAATCACCTTTGAAAAATCTGTCTGGTATATGACCACTCCGAATTTGATGCCAGGTGTCGCCGCGTGAAGGTAAATCTATATCGGTAGTCACCTGGAAGAAATACACTGGAGATTCAACCTCTATCGTACAAACCCTCAAAATTTTGTGCCCACCTCGAGTATGGTAATTCCTATACTGAATACATCTGCAGCTTTCGTAGGAGACGCGTTCAAGACCTCAGGAGCAAGGTATTTTGCATCTCCTTCCTCAGGAGTGTACGATGTATCCTAGATAACCAAATGATGAACAGCTAAATTGATAAAGAGACAAAAAGATGCATTTCAAAAGACAACGAACATTCTTAAGATCGAATATGAGCCCGAAATCGCCCAGCTTGCACACTTTATCCTTTGTCAGGAAGATGTTCTCTGGCTTTATATCAACATGAAGAAGGTCGTTTTTGTGCAAATGATCGACAGCCTACAAGAATTAAAAATTTCCCAATGAAAACAGTAAAATTTCGGGAAAATTTGAGGAATAATTTCATAACAAAAAAATCCACCCTCAAAAGATCAATGAAAATATTCCATATTTCTCGTTCCGGTATCGTATGCAATTCGGTGCAGTAATCCAGTAGGCTTCTTTCACATAACTCCGTTAAAATGTACAGCCGGCCACTGAATCGGTTATATCAAAAGATTGAAATATATACATACGAAGAAATATCTCACTTTTCCTCCCACGCCTTGTAAAACTGGACGAGATTGATGTGTTTCGGTAAAAGCTCATGTTTCTGAACTTCGCGTAGTTTCAAGGTACGATCCGCTGAACTTCTGAATGCATCCAATGCTCGTTTCACAGCATATCGCCGACCATCCTCCTTGCAGTATACGGCATAAGCCTTAAAATTTTGATAATGTAGTGTGACTTGCTATTCCGTGGCAAAGAGGAACGATGGAATCAAGGAATTGCAGGAAAAACGAAAGGTTAAGAAACTTACCTCTCCAAACGATCCTTGCCCAAGTTTCTTTTCAATAGTGTAGCACTGCTCGAAATAAGGTATCCCAATGCTGGGGTTATATATCGGACTATGAGCAATGACTGTAAAAAACAGCATTTGAAGAGATAATATGCCAACCGAAAGCCACCGAGAAGAAGGCTTCATAACTGGGTAAAAGTAGAATCGTGGAAGTAAGAATGCGCAAAGCTCGCAACTAAGATTGAATGGTCATCGATCTTGGAAACTGTGCTATACGAAAAGCGATAGCAAGATATATCGCTTAAATTGGCTAGTCCTAGTTCCTCCAAACCTTTTCGCGGTTTTCGATGTTTCCAGCCATGCAGGTCAAGAACCCCTTATTTCCACGACTCCACTTTTAGAATGAGAGGGATTCCTGAGAGCTGAGAAAAAAATTAAATCAACACAACTAACTGTTATCATCCGGGATACCCCGGAAAGAGACTTGATGTGGCGTTTGGAGAGCAAATCGTCTTGGATAGATACGACTTAACGGTGGAGCGGTTCGAACAGCTCTCGGAGCAGAACACGATTTCCGCCCACAGTTTTGACGCATCTAATTTGGAACGTAAATAATTTCGACTATCATTGGAATAAAAAAAAATCAAGGCTACCTTTTCACGCTTTGTAGAAAGTGGTGAATCGAATTTATCGTAATAATTTGGTTGTGCAGCTGGTGATCGAAACAGCTCATCGTTAGTTGAAGATGTTGCCATCTCGTCATCCATGGTGGATCTTGAAAGAAGTAAATCATCAAGCACAAATTGAAAATTGGATTAAATAATAGCGCGGCTTATTCTCGACGAAAAAAAAAACTACACGCTGAGATCACATCGCGTGATGTTTCGAATTGAAGATGAGCGAATTAGAACCAACCTACTGATCGTTCAACTTTATTTTGAAAAATTATTTTTCAGAGATGCAGAAGAGGAAAAATCTGAAAGGCGACAATGAAAATACGCCCAACTATCAGAACGCCGGAACTTGAGCAAAAAAAAAACCGAAACATTTATGAAGCTAATTATTGGTCTCCCTCACCAATATAGCATTTATTTTGAGATTAAAAAGATTTAAAGACTGGGGGGGGGTCTTTCGAAAATGAATATTACTTTTGAGAACAGGACCTTTAATCACCCTACAGACCGAACCGATTTGTTTCAACCCACTGGGTTGTATAGTCTATTTAAACAGATTAAGCTACCATTGAACTAACGAAAAACATAATTCTAAACAAATACTAGTACACAAAACTGTTGCCGTTGAAGACACCACTTCTTAGAAAGAAAAATTGGTGCGTAATACATAATTAAATCACGTAATCACAATATCTCGGTCGAGAAGCTGGACTCACTTAAACTACGCATTCCGATTCATGTTTATCACGAAAGTAATTCCCATAGATGATCAAGTAAAGCAAGAGACAAACGTTAGATCAGCAAGGAGTCCTACTACGCCTCAGAAAGGACGATTATCGACTCAAGTGGCGAGGATATATTTAATATACAGGAAAATAACCTAACATTATCGAAAACATGTGGTAGTACACGAAAAGCAAACGAAGAAATCAAAGCAATAGTGAGGCAGTAGAAAGTGCAAGCGCAGCGTATAACCAGACATTTGAACCCTCAGTTTTCGCGCCTTTCAATTAAACGCGGAAAATTCAAAAGCATCTTTTTAAGAATATGGGTATTACTTGCTCTCGTTTGCAAATAAGAAACGAGGGCCATTTCTAATTTGAGAATTTCAAATCACAACACCGGCTACACGTATTGTGAAGGAACCATGTAATAATTCTTTGAGAAAAATGAAAAAGTAAACATTGATAGGCTCAACCCTCTATTTCAGAATATCTCTTCTACCATAAGTAGACATGTGGACAGAACTTCGAATTCTTCCTTAAACAGCTAAGTTTTACTTACAAGTAGGTTAAAGGATCCATCATCATTGAAAATCGTGGTCCCGAATGGAGCGCCTTATTTGGGCGGTAACCCTCAAAATTCAAATGCCCTGGACATCGGGATTTTCCTTGATCTCTGGGTCGCTGCCTTTTTTGGATTTCCTTGCAGGGAGTTGTATTATTATAACTGCATCTTGGTCTCTACATTACATGACCAATGTTTTTCCTTATTATACATTAGTATACCTCCCTAGCTAGTTGTTTTATTCAGTTAATCATGGCACCTCCAGGAGAGCACTATTCTTTGGATGACTTTGTCAAATTGGACAAAATTGGCGAAGGTAACATTTTACGAGATGTCATTGCAATACACAGATTAAATCTTCATGATCAGCCGGAGTAAATGTGTGGTCTTAACAGTGCACTTTAGAAAGCGGGGATTTGAAAAGCATGATATAGTAGGGTTAGGATTAGTTTAGGATATCCCAATCTTGTTCTATTTGCTTTTAAAAATGCTAGGAAGTTTTCAGGTACATATGGTGTAGTGTACAAGGGAAAACACAAGAAAACCAACAAACTTGTTGCGATGAAAAAAATTCGTCTTGAAGGCGAGGATGAGGTCTGCTATTTTTGTTCGAGGAAAAGCGTTATATGGGAAAGGCAGTTCTCCTGGATGTGCGTATTCTAGGGTGTCCCATCGACCGCTATCCGTGAGATATCGCTGCTGAAGGAGCTAACCCATCCGAATGTAGTGGCCTTGGAAGATGTCATCATGCAGGTAATTAAAAAATCATTAATAATTGCATGCCATTCATAATGCGCTATACGCGAGTTGTCTTGAAGTCGAATTTCATGGGTCTTCACATCCAATTCTCTTTAGAAATGTGAAGATGCAGGCCTCCTTTCAGAGAACGAGCGAACCTGAACACCCATACCTCTCCATTCCCATACTTTAAGCAAAAGAGTTCAGATAACAATTCTTTAAAGGGGCATCTGCGCAGTGCTGCCCAGAATACTTGAGAGCAATTCAATGACTTCTAGCGGAACGTGGTGCTTTGAATAGAAAAGAAGTCCACGAGTGTGATGAAAAAACCACCCTTAAGCACCTTCACTTCTCCTGAGCATATTCTTCTGTGCAGTTAGGCTTGGCTGCACTGTAGAACGAGATAGCTGCTTTCAAGCACACCCAAGAGGACATGGGAACTCATGTAGTAATAGCTAATAGCCCGAGGAAAGGATGAAGGCGTAATGCAGAATTTAAATAATGGAATGTGACGTTGGCCGAATAAAATCTTTGGGATTGAACTATTCTAGCCACACTCTTCAGAGCCCCGATTAGACTTGCGCTCATGATAGCAATCGATTTCGAAGCTAGTAAAATGGCAAAGTAATTAAAGAGTTCGGACTTCGGAGTTTTTGATCGCATCTCACTTGTGCGAGAAAAGACTTTGTCACAGGTTTTATGATTTTCGGGCTGTTTTGAGCTACCCCTTTCATCTCCCATCTTTTGCCACCTCATATCTGAAAAAAATTCGGTATCCTTACCATATATAAACCACATCCTTGGTGTGTCTGTTTGTTTGTCTGTTTGTCTGTTTGTCGTCGCAAATTTCAGGATCATCTGAAGAAACACCTGGAGAGGTCGGGTCAAGTTTGAAATGGGTCGAGCATAGGGCAGGACCAACAGAGCAAACGTGAGCTCAGCGGAGCTCCGCCCCCAAGGGGCGGGGCATGCGCCGGAGTTGGGCGGGGTCATGGGCTAATTCTTCTCATTCGGTCTCATAACAGTCCAGACGCCGGGAAAAAATGTGCAAAGGTGAGGGATGGGTCAACAACTAAACTAAATCAATTCACCGGCGGTGGGCGGAGCAGTCTCGCAGTGGGCGGTACTTTCCACAGAGATTCATAACTCGATTCAACGAAGGCATCGAGGCCGGGAAAAATAAAAAGAGTGGGCAAGGCCTCATGCGTGTTGAGCATGCGTAAGTTTAGCGAAGCCCCGCCCACAATGGGCGGGGCGTGCGTTAAGGTGAGAACAATTTTTTAAAAATGAGTGTAACTTCGTTCGGAAACGTTCTAGAATGCGGGAAAAAAGTGGTTAGAGGTAATAGAATAAATGTGGTCAAATCCCTGAAGTGGGCGGGGTTGGCACTAAAGTGGGCGGGGCTTAAATCAAAAATTTATAACTCTATTCAGAAACGTTCTGGGTTGCGGCAAAAAGGTGTCAATGTGTAAAAGAACAAATGTGGCCGAGCCCTCGGAGTGGGCGGGGTTGGAATTATAGTGGGCGGAGCTTAGGTCAAAAATTCATAACTCTGTTCAGAAACGTTTTGGGGTGCGGGAAGAAAGTGGTAAGACGTAGGAGTACACATAGGTGTACAACTAGGTGATACCACTGAACTCTTTCAAAATTAGACTAAAAATTCACTGAAAGTTGGTGTCCATGGTTCCACACACGGTAGTCCCTTCTATACAAGAGCAAATGCTCTACAATAACTTTAGACCTCATAAAATAAATTTTGCCATAACCGCGGCCACACAAGTGGGTACCCTGTAGTGATATGTAGATCCCTACAAACACTCAAGGGTACTGTTCTCTCAAAGTTAGTATTTATGGCCCCACACAGCCCAAACTGCCCAGGGTTTCTTCGACTACATGGACTGCAGAGGTATTTGATTTGTATACATCGGAGTACTCTCCATGGCCACACACAGCCCCATTTCAAATCCAAAAAAATGACATCCGCTACAGAAGTGTCAAGGGAAAGGCTCGGATGATAAAGGTCTATATTGAAAATCAGAAGCTCATTTGGCTCCGTCCCTCATGACTAGAGCCCCTAGCGCGCGCAATAGCGTGCGTAGCCGCCTGGTGGGAATTATAATTAGGGTTCATATCAAACAAAAGTATTTCCCAGAGCGATATAGGTTAGTAACAGGTGTAAGATATTCTGTAATTGTAAGCTTATAGAGAAAATGAAAGCCCGTGAAAATGCGGTGACGCTCGTGATCAAGTCGAGGCGAGAAGAAGAATAGCTTGCCGGCTTGTGACTCATGTTTTTATTACAGTAAAGCGTATCGTAGTGTTGCAAAATCAGGCGATTGATCTTATGTTTCACAAAGGGCAGATAGGAGAGGCTTCTCAATGAAGGCAGCTATGAGAGATACTTTTTCGCCTTCTTGAACTTATGTCCTCTTCCAGTGTAGATTATGTCTTATTTTTTTTCTTTGCTTCTATTTTTTTTGTTTTCACAGCTCTGATACTATCCTAAACAGAAATTCCTGCATACTCATGAGTCTTTGTTCAGGAAAACCGTCTTTATCTGATTTTCGAGTTCCTTTCGATGGATCTGAAAAGATATTTGGATCAACTGCCCGCAGACAAACGACTTCCTCCTGCAGAATGTAAAAGCTACATGTTCCAGGTATCTTTTCGCGATTTTATATTGTTTCCAAAAAATTTCTTGATTGTGTCTTTTTTGATATTCTCATCAAGATGTTGTCTCATACCGTCAGTTCTCGTTGAGCTATCGCACCCACCATTCAGATCTGCCAGGCTACCTGTTTTGCTCATCAGCGTCGGGTGATTCATCGTGATTTGAAACCACAAAATCTTCTGGTTGATGGAAAGGGTGCCATAAAGCTGGCCGATTTTGGTTTGGCTCGAGCTATTGGAATTCCTGTGCGAGTTTACACTCATGAGGTGTGTTTCATATCCATTGACCATGATTTTTATACATTGTGAAGTCCTAGAGCGCGCTGGGACTTTGAATAATGGCATGAGCGGAACTATTTTAAGGTTGTTACCCTGTGGTACCGTGCTCCGGAGATTTTGCTTGGAACACAGCGCTATTCCATGGGTGTTGATATATGGTCTATTGGATGCATATTTGCCGAAATGGCCAGCAAGAAGCCGCTGTTCCAAGGAGATTCTGAAATTGACGAGTTGTTCCGTCTGTTCAGGTATGTAGATTGCTTTGTTCAATTTCTTCACTTTCTCTTGATAGGTAAATCATAACGGTCTCGAACATTACTAAATCGCATCTGTTAGAATTCTTGGCACTCCCACCGAAGCAGAATGGCCAGGCGTTAGCCAGCTTCCAGACTACAAACCAACCTTCCCTAAATGGAAAGGCAGTTCTTTGGCAGAGAAGATGGCAAACTACATGGATCATGACGCTATTGACTTGCTCGAAGTAAGTATCACTTATTTTTCTATAGTTTGTCTACCACTTTTATTTCAAGCAAAGGTTTTTCGCCTCATATATTTGAAAGAAATCTGTTCATTATTACTATAGGCAATGCTCGTGTACGATCCTGCCCGTCGCATCTCATCTCGAAAGGCACTTCATCATCCATATTTTGATGATGTGAGTTTTTTTTTGTAGGCTTGCTAGCGGATCTATAGTGTGGCAAGTATACAGATAGGTCAATGTTGTCATAACATTTTATGATGGATAGATTTTGAATACCAATTTTTGAAATTCCTTACGATGTCATGGGTCCTCTTCCAGGTGGACACTTCCAAAGTCCCAGCAGGAGCATATCGTGGCGAACTACAACTGAACTGATACCCCTTATATTTCTGCTGCTATGAGCATCGCAAGGTTTACTTTGTCACGTTCTTCATAACTGTTGCCGAAGTGAATAGTAGTTATCGCATGTTTTCGCTAATTCTCGTGTTCATACTCTCTTAAATGCTACCCTACACGAGTTCGATCTCTTGCTATATCCCTGTACCTATAGCTAATGTGTTCAGCTTGATTAACCGAGTTCTATTCTTAGTTTTTTCAATATAAAGGTTTTCTTTTTATCGAAGTGGACACCATTGTGTCTGGAATGGCTGCTTTAATTGCCCATAGGCATAAGCGAAAGGCAGTGGGATCGGAGACACATATACTACTAACTTGCATCAGTTAGAAACCTGCACAAATTTCGACATTTCTATGTTACTGCTTGCTTGCTTCCAAAGTCATCCGGTCTCCTTTTCTAGACGTAGTGATTCTAGCAGAAATTCCCACTCGGGAATGCTTTCGAACGGCCGGTTTGACTATCACTAACGCTTTACGATCCTTGAATTTGAAGGAGGCCGTTTGTCAACATTCCTGAACATCAGATAAATGCTTTATACATTGGTTACAGAACAACACATGAGTTTAATTAATATATTCAATTATTTACGACGCTAATTTTCAACAAGCTCATCCATTGGAATTCAGTACAGACCCTTCCATTTGTTGTAGCACTTTGTGGCCTCATCCTTTACACAACCCTTCAACAGCGTCGGTTTTGTTTCTGATTTCTTATGCTCTATAGATTTGCATCCGAAACTTAGGAAACACTCACCTCCACGTCAGCCCTTGCACTTTCACTGAGCACTTCGCCTTTGTCATTGACCAGCTTCAACGCCGGAATCACCTTTACGCCATATTTCTCCAGAAACCCTCTTAAAATGCTTTTTTTATTCAAACTAAACTATACACGAACTGATTTCAATTTTAAGGTCTGAGCTACTTAAATTTATTAAAAACTGTCTTTTGCTGCTTCATCCAAAATCTGGGGAATAACATGATGTAGAAAAGGAGATCCAACAATTTGGTTGACGCTGTAGAAATAGTTCAATCGACTGCTTACTGGATATTTGGATCGCCGAACGGTATGTAGTACCATGGAGGCATTGCCTTTTCGTAATACTCCAGTTGATCCGCAGCCTCTTTATCACGAGATATCCAGACAACTTCAAGATTTGAACGTTCAGCGTCTCCTAGTTCCTCATAGAACTTCTAAAAATACCAGTAATACAGCACAGTAGGGAATTTTCAATAGAGGAGCTCAGTGGAAGAGTGAGTGAGAACCAATTGGAAGTGAAACACTAGAAACTCTACCTTTAATTTGGGGGTGAACATTCTGCATGATCTGCACCATCCAGCGGAATAGTAGAGCAATAGCACCTTAAACATTTTTATAGGCACTTTGGAAGTCTATTGTAAAATTTTCTGATTCAGTCTCTGTCGAATCTTGTACTTCAGCGACGGTCTAGCACCGCTTCCTCCATTAGTGTGTAACGACTACATTGGTATTGCGCCTCTGTAGTCATGCCCTTCAACCTAATTTCTTCTCCTGCTTGTCCAATTGTCCTGCTCTTTTCCCTGTCTTGAAAAGGCTCTACACAGGTCCATCCAAAAGGATCATTAGTTGGTCATCAATATGGAGCATCAACTCATAATCTTAATCAGAATAAACTTTTTATTGTGTTATTGCATTTGGTGTGGTAGGGTTGGTTGAATCTACGGTTGTTTATGAGCAACAGAACATTTCCTCTGATACAATTTTATCTCAAGTCCCACAGGAGAGGAGGATATCTCCATACATTAAGCCAGTCAATTTTGTATCTAATCAAATGCCTTCTATGTTGCTTGTATTATAGGTCCCAATTCCTGTCTGAAAGTCATTATAAATGCGCTTGAATTGAGCAGTGACTCGTCCAACTAGCTTTCTCCCACCATAAGAATCATAACATCAACGTGTAAGAAGACTATGAGAGCAATTCTACCTAGAATCCTTGAAGTGTAGTAGGCTAAATGATCTCGATTTGAAAACTAAACGGTGAAAGTGAATCGGAATTACCTTTCCCTTGAGATTGTCAGCGGAAACCTTGTCAACACCGCGTTTCTTTAATGGAACATTTGCTAAGAAATGCTGTTCACGTGCGATAATACGGAGCACTGATGGCATGGATGGTTTCACGTGACGAGCAAAAGTCGTTGTTATCATTTTGTACTAAAAAGAACATTGCTGAACATTCATGTATCCAAACTTCAAGCCACAGAAAGACTGGGATTTCCCCTGAGATGAAATCTGCAGCTAAAAAGCTCCTATACCTCACATTTCCGCACTCATTCCACAGCTCACAAAATTGCATCAACCAACCTTCTCAAAAACTTTCTGAGCAGACTTTCAGTTAATGGTAATAATAAGGCGCTGTACGGTCTCTGGCTCTGGAGACTAACTTTCTGGCAAATGTAAATTATGTGATTGTATGTTTATATTTAGTCTGGCTGCAGCAAATAGTTTTCGGTTCTTCACCACCACGATACCGATTTCTCCAAACAATACTCTAAATTTTATTAGTCTATCATCTAATAGCTTCTAATGACACACTTAGTCATAAAGCAAAGTATTTACAATACCGGATGCTCTTTTGCACATTTTCGTCACTATTTCAAATCCCTAAGACTCAGTACTCGAACAAAGTATATTATTAGAATCTACACGAAAACAACTAACTACAATTCAACACCGGATTGGAGAGAATTTTCCAAGGAAAATAGAAACTAAAGAAGACGAGCAAAATCAAAGTTCAGTTCAGGACTGATCGGTTCAGCAACCATGAAGTCCGGATCCGACAGTGAAGCGGCAAAATGATCCAAAAAGAGTCGTGCGGAAGTTTCCGTTATTGCTCTAGCATCGAAGCACAGCGTAGCTGTGAACCTAAACGTGGTTCTATAACGACTCTGCCCCATGGGCTTTGAAGACAAAGCTATAACTCGCTTAGTTTTACATATTATATTATTCTCTTTCAGCTCAAGAATCGAAGCAAACTTTTGGACAGAATAAATATTAAAAACATTCAGAAAGAGGAAAAAGCGCTGTCGTCCATAAAATCACAAAAACGATTTTTTTTTTGAAAGAAAGGAGTAAGGCAGCAACTCAAATCAGATATGAGCTCTATTATTGGGAGCAACTTCAAAAACAGTTTCATATAAAAAGATACAGAACAGCCCTAACCTATGTCGCGGTTTGAATTCCTCATCCAACTCCATTCTAGTTCCTCCAACGGTGAGAATTGCTGCTTGTGGTGGAGTGATGATAGCTGTGAACTGCTCCACGCTGTCGAACATGCCCAAATATGAAATTCTGGAATCCATAATCTTGTTAACTATCAGTGGTGATTACCATCAACAGAATATCGAATGAACAAACGAACGTGAACGATCCTCCTTGGGACTCGTTGGGCTGTAGCTTATTTTCGCTTGCACGGGTAGCCATATCCTAGATTATTTACGATTCACATGAAGTAAAGGCTATTTTCAAAAACTGCCTATTCACCTTCACTCTGACGGATATATCTTGAACACCAAGTATGTCGGCTGACTTCACTACGAAGTTTTTGAGCCCAAATGCAACAGAAATGTCGACCATTGGGAGGAAAGATACCTGTTCAGGAGTATACTGCACATTTACCTCGGGCACGGCCTGCAAAAGAGCGCTGCATAAACTTTACCCGAGCTTTTTCAAAGAAGCAAAGGCATCTAAGACAAATCAGAAAAAAAAAGAATGGACAAACCATACCCGGAGGGCGAGTGCTGCTGCTTTGATGACAAAATCGTTGAATGACACATCAACACCCTTCTCCTTCAATTCTGCCTGAATAGCCATTATAGCGTCTGCTTGGACCGTGGCCGACTGATATCCGTGAGGAATCGATTGCTAAAGAACTGGAGCACGTCATATTGAAGGGAGAGGAATTACAAAAGAGGCATTCAGAAGAAATGAAACAATCGTGCACGGAAAAAGAATTGAATTGATGTACTTAACATGATACCTTTGACTGGACTAGTTTCTGTGCAACAGTGGCGCGTTCATTGGAAAGTGGAAGGTCAACGAACTTCTCAACATGGCGAACAGATCCGATCGGCTGTAAAAAGGAAGATAGCGAGGTACATAGTTAGGAAAATTGATGAGGAACTGGGATGTGCATATTGGGGAGTTTCTTTTCAAAAAGTATTAAAAAGAACGTGAACAATCCTACAACCAAAGATGTTCAGTTGTGGCCCTGCTTGGAAGCAGCACCAGTTTTCATGCACTTTGGGTGAAATTTTTATTGAAGTCCCATTCAAAACTAACGCATTTTCCGCAACTCAACACTTAAAATTGTGGTTGTATCAGTGTCTGAAGCGGAAAATAGCACAGCCAACAAAATGAAAAACGAACGAACCTTTGTCGAGGGTTTCTGGGCTTCAGCCGGTTTGGATGGTGGAGCACGTGCAGCTGGTTCAGGAGGAGGAGCAACAGTAACAACCACGGGTTTCAAACCACTTTTCTTGACAAATTCGAGAACATCACTGGAAAATACGAAATAAAACAATGCTGGTCCGAAAGCCACGTCAATCATCGATTTTTCACAATCACTGCAGCTCGTGTAGCAGGGCAGAATCGAACTTCGTTTAAGGATTGAGCCGCTGGAAACTTGTAAAAACCCTTACAAAAAGTTAGAGTGGTGATATATTTGCTCGAAGAATTTCACTTCCATTGAAAAAAAAAGTTTGTAAATTGACATACGAACTCAAAAACAATTAGAAACATAAATGAAGGGTGGTTCATTTTAACCGCAAAACGTACCTTTTCAGAATATTACTTTTTGGTCCTGTCCCTTTCACATCTTTTTCATTAACTCCATATTGTAACATGAGCAATCGTACTGCCGGGCCACATAAGCCACTTAAATGAGCCCATGAAAGGTAGGAAAAGAAACAAAATTGAAATAAACCTAAATTTTGAAAAAAGAAGTTATGCATAAACAAAACAACTGGAAACTTACGTTGAAGAATGTGGCGCTGTTGTAAGACATCGTACCGATGCAGTGACAGCACGAGTTGAAAGCATCGGTGGTTATTGCCAAGTGCTGCAAGTTTCATTATCAAAACCTAACAGAAAGATGTAACACAAACTGCAATTGAGTTACTCGGTAAATTCAAATAAAAACCCTGATGATAACTTGGAGCAACATAAACCACTCATATAGTTCGTGGACGTTATCTAATGGCAAATAATGCATCAGCACTTTCAATTGCAGCAAAAGCATCAATAAGAAAAACTCGTCCATCAGCCGAACGGCAGGGCAGCTGTCAAGTACATCGGCAATCAACACTGAGTGCGGGCGCCCGCTCGCCGTCTACACTCGCGCTGAAGCTGTTTTTCGTCGGTAACGAACTTTTTGAACGGTTCTAGCTGGAATTAGCACAAAAATCATATGCTGTGCTCCACAAACAAGACTGGAAAGAGTTACCACTAAGGTGGGCGGAACCGTGGGGAAAAATTGAATGCGGCCCGAAATTCTTACGGTAGTCCTTTTATTATTCGTACACCTACCCGTTACTGGTATTATAATAATTAGTATTACTTGCGTAGTAAGAAGCAGTAGAGCGATCAAGATAGGAACTTTGGATCGTTTTGTCTTTCTGCCATTATGCATCTGAGTAAACAGGATGGCGAAAGAAGTAATATCCGACAGTATTTGTACAGTCCGCGAAATATCAGCACCCATACTTGCACGAATGGGATCGCCTGTAGCCTCAGGACTAGAGGTAACATTACGAGCACTCCCTTTTATTCCTTCTCCTATGTTGATGAAGCGTGGAAAGGTTCGGTAAGGCCCGATAGGAAGAGGAAAAGACCCGAGAAAATGTGGTATGAAGGTGTTAGGGTTAAGAAGAAAAGTTAATTTTCGATAGTTATAAACACAAACTCTTGGTGACTTATAGTTAGGAGGATCCTAATGACGGATCCCTGAATATCGTTGTTGAATTACAATCTTTAATTTCTTCAGCTAGGGGTGTCGAAAGGGTGAATTGGTGGATCCACTACAAAAGATTGAAATGTGTAGAACTTAACAGTATTGCTCCACAGAAACTTCGAAACTAAGACAGTGGGCAGAAGCTCGTTGCTCACGTAGAAGAATGGTGGAAGAGGGCGGGTCGCGATCGGAGTGGACGACGTAGAGAGGCCTTCTTGTGGAAAGAAAGGTGGTGAGTAATAATCCTTCTAGCCGGATGAGCTTCGAGGAATAACACGGACACCAACTCCAAAATCAAGTAAGACCGAGATCATGGGCAAGTTCCCAGAGATTCCGTGTAGCACCCAACAAAGAGCTGATGTTGGGTAGCCAAAATTCTACCAGTAGAGAGAATCAACCCAGATAAAGTTCAAGAGGGATATTTTCCGTTTCAACGTGCAGGGAGACTGGTGGATTAGTGTGAGTTTGGCTCTCTTAACCGTTGCTCATGTGGGATTTGGCGGTTACACTTGGAATGCTGGAATGAGTACAGAACCGGATGAACAACGACATTGACAATCAATTCGAACTATTGAAAAGAACGAGAAACGATAATTCGATTAGGTGAATTGTTTTTGTGTTTGGAGGCTGATGCACCTATTTGTGAAGTCTTTTTGCTAGTTACAGCCAAGTGGAGTCCTGCTCATAATAACGAAACTCCCACTAATTGATTCCGAAGGTAGGAACTGGGTAGTATATTAGACTGCTCTGCTAAACGAGGCTGCAACGTAGTAAGAAGACCAAATCGAAAATTATGAAATGAGCCTCACAAGGTTTACGAGTTATGGGCAAAACTTCGGCCTCCGAAGGGAGTTGTACCCGTACTTGTGCTATTGGGCACCGTGCTCCACTACCTTTACCCCTGCCGAGACCCCTCTGCTTGGGAAGTACAACGTGTTGAGCGAGCCGCGCAATATGGGAAAGGATCCGTCAAGCTGTAAGTTATAACTTGTTCTGACTTGATCTCTTTGATGCCAGCTTTTAACAAGAACATTGAGTCAAAACAAGTTATAAACTGGGCTCCTCCCTGTCATTGATAGGTTCATTTCCGGTATGGTGACTGTGGGGAAGTGCTCCCAGAAGTAGAGAAGTAACAGGGAAACATAGGGAATCATATCTGTAACATGAAAGGGGAAAGCAATTGATTCTGGCGGAATACCAGAGCACACTCCTGCCTTTGAGTGTAAAGCCGTCGTCCCAAATAAAAAAAACTGGCCGTTCGATCAATTTTAAAGCAATTTCTAGCAGAGTGTTGACTTGTAATTATACCAGTTTCCTCAAATATCTGGTTTTCTGTATTCGATCCATCCCCGCTCTCGGCCTGGGAAGTCTGAAAATGTGAGTTGGATCAAGGACTTGAAGCTCATCCGTCCAGGGCAGGTACTGCTATAAATATATGGACAAGAAGGGAAAATACGAAACTATTAGCCGTTGAAATTATAGCGGTCATATCTTCTAGCAAGATTCCCAGCAATACAATAAGGATTTCCCTGAGGGGTAATGATCCGAAGCTTCTACTACCTCATCGCCCCAACTGCGCTTTTTTAAAGGATCACATGGGGCTTTTAAAACCCAGGGAACTTTTTCTGGAGGGTCTGTTTTCTCTTTTGTGGCCAAAAATTACGTGATCTGCCCAGTATTGAAGACTCTCTAAGTAGAAGCTTACACCAACTAAGAGCCGATCTATACACCCACCTCTCAGCGGACGAGTTCCATGAAGTGTGTAAAGTCACGTAATAGTCGGCGAGCACTTCGACTTTTCGGCCCGTATGCATAACGCCCGGGGTAGGGGAGGGAGAGGAAGTGTTTGTTTTCGCCGTGGGTCAGATAAGTGACGCTGGAGCGCAGTATTTTACGCCTTTAAGACAGTGTTAAATTGATATCCGAAGCTCTATTTCTCGATTAGATGAACTGGAATTTTGAGAGTGTGTGGATTTTTGCCAAGGAAAAGCACTCTACCAAAGTGGAGGGGTTTACTCTGAAAACGCTCAAGGAAGTAGCAAAAGGTTAGTATGTTCTACAAAATGCATTTTTAGGGTTGTGGAAACTTAGGAACGCGCATCCAGTTATCGTGCACCTATTGCAAAGAGACCTTAATTAAATGCGAATATTCGAATGTTATAGTACTGCTCCTATACCTCTATTAATTGTGTAAAAAATAATTAACTGTAGAGAACAGTAACAAAGTGAAGCATCTAGAGAAAATGTCACAAATCAATCAAATTTGTATACCAGATGTCAGATGAATAGATGGATTGTGTTAAGAAGTTTGTAAAAAGTCTTCAAATATCGTTGGGCGGGAGAGTTGGGCTAGTTCCCGTTTTTATAGAGCTTTTCTTAAAGACCAACTTCAGCACTATGAGGAGAGGTCATTAGAACCAAACAAGCACCAATCACTTCCATAGTAATTAATGGAAACGTACCAGTTCCTTCACTTTCCAACCTTTACACNGTTCAGTTCTTGCTATTAGATTACGCCGCTGCACAACAAGGTCTGTGACTCATGATGGATCCTTGATCAACACCATTTCCGACAAAACTCTACTAACCGCCAGTAGTTTTGAATCCCCAACTAATGATATCTTCGTGAAGTACGGCGTCCATTGATAACGCCATATGGTTATGGTGTTATCATCGCTCGAAAGATTTGTGAGTACAGCCCGAAGCCTTGGTTGCCTGGCAAATGAATCTTCATTGGGTATTTATTTTCAAGAAAGAGAGCGGAAGATCGATACTTTCCATGAAAGGCGTAAGCACCGAGTTACACTGAATACAATTTGCACTGCTCCGTTAGCTCTGTGTCAAACTTCGTGTACAGAAAAATATTATTTGTTTCAAAGAAGGTGAAGAGTTAACCGATTACTAAAACTTTGTCAAAGATGGAGGGAAGTCCGGTGTTAGCCCGGCGAATCGAGTGGCATTGTAAATATATGTCGTGATATGTATCCGAAAAAAACTATTTAATAATGTACATGGCAATAAAGTAAATGATGGAAATGAGTTTTATGATGAACAAGTATTTTTCAAAGAAGAAATATTAAAACACTTACCACACAATTCCTTCATACATATGTGCTGCAAATTACTTTGAAGTAGTAAGTATCAGGCTCCAAAACGACCATGATACTTCAACTTCATTGTAACTTAGCAGCATTCATTGGGAAAGGGGTTCAAAAATCTCCAGAAGCCAAAAAAGGGCGAAAAATAGCCAAATATCCTAGAGTATGCTGTTATGCTAATACGGTAGAAATAGACAGAATACACGTAGATCCGCAGTTCGTATGAAAAGCCTCCATGAACAGCACGACGGGAATCCGTACTTAAATACTTAGTTTCGGCGCGCTCAGCCTCACAGCTATCGATCGAGATGGGGGCGGGGCCAGACGGCTTTGGCAACGCGCCAGGGGTTCCCGCCGCGAAGGCTTGGCAAATTGCCACGGACGTGCCAGAGGAAATAATGCGGCCTTAATCCTTCCTCATTTATTCATTGCTCCTTAATTCTTTTTTAATGTTGGTTTCGTTGGTAGCAGATGGCTTTTTACTGAGACAATTATGTGATTCAGCTGAGTTGAACTGATGAGGATCTTCTCTTAATTTATTTCCTATCTGGCACGCTCATAAAAAAGTACCAGTTATTTGTAGAAAATCGTATTGAATCAAGCTCATTTTGAAGAAATGTTTTTGTAATGGGCTTCGCTATCCAAATTTGCTGCCTTTCTGTGTGGCTTTAGATATTTGCAGGTAAGAACTTTCTGATAACCTCAACACTTTTCAGGTAATACAATGTCTTCCATGTACAAACTTCCCCCATTGGTGCCAGTTGATTTGGATGTCAAACCTATTGACATTATGTACACTATTCCAAGTTACCACGGCACTACTAATTGCAATGTGAGTCGGTTTTCCTCTTTTCCGCTTGCGTCCTCCTGATCACATAATCAAGCGATGGAGTCTCGAATAACTCGAGGGAGCATTAAAGCGCATCCCGGTGCTAGGATGACTCAGACAGGCAGAATTTCCCATTAATAATTACCGCTGCCCCTATTCCGAATATCTCAACCGTGCTGCAAGAGTCTGCAATGTTCTAGTTCCATTAGATTCACCATCTTTGGGTTGACCATGCGAGTAATAGATATCGTTCGTTGGCCAATCCTCCATTGATGTTTTATAGCTTGCTGTAAGGCTAATAAAAATTCAAATGCGAAAACGACTAGATCAAGCATACCAGAACGTGCTTACTTTTGATGATTTTTCGAAAATCTTTCGTTCCTATGCAGTATTGCTACTGCTATTGCTATCGGTTGCTTGTGCTCACTTAGTTACAGAGTCTAGCGAATGCCGTATTTTGTAAGAAAGGTAGTTGCAGTTACTCCATCCTGTTTTATCTCTGACATTTTGAACTAACAAGAAAGATAACTGGTTTAAGAACGCCGATACTATGTGTAATGGTTTACCGGAGGAGACGTTTGATCCAGCAAAGGAAATAGAGCATAAACAACATGATCTCATTAAATCTCTTATGAATCTCGGCTCGACACTTGATAATTTGCTGAAAGAAATGGAAAAGGCTGGTACGTTCACTCTTGTAACTTCCACTAGTACTTGTATTATCATTGCACTTGAAGTAGGTGCGAAGAAAAAAGAGAAGGTGAAGAAGGAGCCCGTGACTGGTGCTCCTTCTTCTTCTGAAAACCACGTAGCCGCGTCGAAGAATGACACCAAGAAGGATAAGGAAGCAAAGAAGGAAGCACGCAAGGCCGCTAAGGCGGAAGCTAAAAGCAAGGTAGGATCCTGAAGCGGGTGTCGTTTTACTTCTCTAAAAGTACTTGAATGTTTTTCTATTATCGGAAATGTCTCTCTAATCCGTGAAATATCTCTCTATCTGTGTAGCCACTTCAGTTGAAAAAAAGTCTGCTTATACTCCTCTTTTTATAGGTAGGAACTGCTCCATCGAGTGGAGCTAAATCTGCAGTTGTTGGTTCCTCTGATCGACAGTGGACGATTAATGTAAGCCCAGTTGTAATTGGTTTGCTGAATTTTTTTTTTTTAAATTTGAACCACAGTCATCTAGGAGGAAAAAACAACATCTGAAACTGGACAATCTCTCACTGCATGTCTCCCACAATCATTTGTGGAGTTCGAAAGGCAAAGTGTGTTTTTCTCACTTTCACATTTGCTTTTCGGCGATTTGACATATTTGCAACGGATTGTTCTTGTTCAGGTTTGGGTGACATCACGCTTACGTTTATGCCGGAAGATCAACCATGGGTGGAAGCGTTATCGAGAGTAGGCTTGAAAAGGAATGTCGCTTTCAAGGGCGCTGTGTCTAATGAGTGCAAGGAGCCGTCGACCACCACGATTAATACATCTATCGGAGGTTTTTTTACACTGTTAGAGGAACACGCTCCCTCAACGTTTTCATACACTTCATTCTGAAAAGATGAGAGTCTGTTTATGATTTCATGAGCTTTAGGAAACTTTTCTGTCGTGTCCACCGGTTGCTCGTTGAAATGTCGCACGACTAGTTGGAAACTCCTGGGCGCTGCTCTGGGTATTTTCTCGTTTGCGTTCAACCACTCAATTCAAGCAGCTCACCAGCACGTGTGGCTTTCGAAGGTGAAATCTTCATAATCCATATTTGCTAAATAAAGGAGCGAATACTTAGCCGTCGACTTTTTTTGTTCCAGGTAGACATGGTACTAGCCGGGAAAATGTATAAAGAAGAGATTATCCGTGAAGCAAGCAGGTTTCTTTCACAGTTTGATGCTCTTGGATCGCAGTTCAATTTTGGTGTAGCCGATGTTGTTGCCAGGTAATTCTTTTTAGTATCTCATCTCTCCTGCTCTTCGATCTCATCTCTTTCAAAGCAATCTAAGTGGCTATATTGGACACCATATGATGAAAAGGGAATTGGGAAATTAATGTTACTCTGGGTAGCTGCCTAGACTGAGAATTATCCCGACAAAAACACTGCTCAAAACATGCTGTAGATGCAAGAGAGTAACCGCTTAGCCAATTTAAAAAATACAAAACCTAGAAAATTTGCTTAGTTTGCAGTACTTGCACCTTCTCGAGAAACAGATCGAAGTCTCGATCCAATCATTTCATTTATTGATTTATTCTGAAGTTCCTACATCTACCTCCCTAAAACTACTGCAAAAATTATTGCTTTTACAGATCTGTATTGATTGGGTCTTCAACTTCTCCTCTTCCAAACAATGTAGAGCTGTGGTCGAAGAGGCTAGATTCAGTTATGTGAAGATTTGTTGATTGCTGGTATCGACTATGAGATGTAGTGTACCGTTTCCACTCTAGTCTTGAACTCTGGGCGTAATCTAGAATGGAATGACAATATTGACGAGAGTTTTAGTCAGAAAAACTTATTTTGTTTTGATGCGTGCCTTTTTGTTATTTCTGTTGATCTTCTAAAGTTTTGTTGTTTGCGAGCGAAGGTTATAGGGAATGTTTCTCATGGATTTTACTTGACAATTTTCTCGAAGTTGCAGTGCTTTGTTGTTTTAGCGTGTCATAAATACTCTTCAAAAAAAAAAGCCTCTCTGTATATCAAAGGTTCTTTAGCCGTTTGTGTTCTTCATACCGTTTCCTTCTGATACAATTGGAAAACTGTTCAGCCTTTTTTTTGAAAAGCCACTTCTAGGCAAGATGCCGTTCATGCATGGTACAATGCCGCTTCGGCGGACTTTTTATTATCTACAGCAAGGGAAAATCAAATTCAGGGACGACGTACAGGTGAAACAGTATTTATTATTAAAGCTGTCATTTCAGTACTAGTTCTTTGCACTTTATAAAACAACAGTAATTATTCGGTCCGGCAACAGCTTTTTCATGAGGGTTTTTGACCGGTGCTTCCGTTAGTTACATGGATGCAAAAGACGCCTTGAAAGTAATGGAGTTCTAATTTTGTTTATGTGGAACTGGATACTTTTTAATTTGCTCAGCTTTAGGTATTCGCTATGGGCTTCCATAGGCGGCCTAATGAAGAGCAACGAGGAGCTCGAGAATTTGTGTTCTGGCATTGGGCTCAACTTCAATTCAAAAATCCAAAGGTACAGCTCGTCAAGCACATTGACACCGTCATTACTCCGTTTGCGAGGGCGTACTTGAGTGAGTATTTTTCCATTTGTTTTTCTTGAGGTTTTCTGTCGTAGACACCTTAACTATTATTCAGACTATAATACCACGGGGTGTTCGTAGTTTGCCATCTACTTCTTGTCGAGACTCGAACGCTCTGTGAAATCTGTTGTGCGTGGAGATTTTGGCGCAATTTAAGAAATGATCATTTTGAAATTTTTGACGCGATCGGTAAACGAAGCACTGTGCAAGGTCATATTATCGACACTTCACTGAGTATGATTAATTCCTCATCACCTCAACATTTTGTAAAATAAATAAATATTTTGTCGTTTTGTAAAATATTGCCTTTTTTCGATGCATTTGCAGAAGACGGTCGTGAGGTATTGTTCGACTTGGAAGGCTTAAGTCGTGAAGAAATTGAAACTCGTCTTGCTACCACATTAGGGAAAACAGAGCTTGTAAAGAAAAGGGAGGAGTTGATGGAGATCGCAAAGCTGAACCCTGCCGATTTTGGTTCAAAGTGCAAAAGACAGGTACTATTGTTTGTAATTCTTCTGATTTGGGCTATTCGTCGGAGTCGGAAACTTTTTTATTAGATTTGTAATCGTATACTTTGATCGATTCCAGTGCATGTGTGAGGTGCAAGGGCAACATCCATGTACGGCACTATTGCAAGCACCAAAGTACATGACTGGCAAGTGGAGGTGGAACCACAATCTGATATAGACTGTTGTTGCTGTATGTTATCTTCGTTTTGTTAAGTTTTCCTCTTTGAGCATTTTCCCATATAGATGTGTTTTAACATCAAGAAATCCATAGAAAGAAACATTATTACCATTGCGATGTCTAGCTTTTCTAGTGTGCGGAGAATGTGGCCTGGTCGTGTGTTTAGCTTGTTAACGAAGGGTATGTATGAAAAGGTAGGTCTGGTGGAAGAGATGATTATATAGTTGAAGAATTGCGAAAGTATTGGGCTGGAGTATCTGGGATAGCGTATGGAGTAGTTGCGGCCAATTGCAGTGAAGCCGGAATATTAGGTGGGCCACCAAACCATTGTCTTTATGACGAATAGTCGCATTTGCCATCTAGATCGCTCCAAATTTTTTGAATAGACGAGGTCGCTCAAGTCACTGCTTTCCAAGGAATTCACCTGGTTTTTCATCGGCTGACTGCTGGCCACGCATCCTTGTGATGGTTGAGTTGGGCCATTAGAAAAGATAAGAGTTCTCCCGTAAGCTGGGTCTCAAAATTGATGAAAACGAAATTCTGTTGTGGATTTGCGCTACTAGAGGGCTATTTCATTGTTGAGTTGATTTCATCGCTTCCATGCTTTTGTGCACTGCTTGTGTGAAACCGGGGATAGGAAATGTATATCACTCGGTTTTGAGCACATTTGCACATTCGCTTTATGGGGCGTGCTGGGACTCATTGGGTCAACATTCGCTAACCATAAGCAATTTGGTGGCCTTACACAGTAAAAGCGCCTTCTATCAGTTCCGTTTGTATATTTTTCTTCCCTGTTAATTGTTATGCAGATAGGATAGGTTCGAGATTGTAAAATCGCTTCGTTATGAATGTTGTATCTACAGGTTGGGTAAATGCACGATAAATTAAATTTTATCACTGTACTGCTCCGTTGCGTATTCGCATGTTAGGTCAACTATGTGACTGTGTGTCAGATGAGAGTTCAAAGTTCAATTAAAAGACCATGGAATTTCCACGATGGTTTTACCAGTGGGAAAGTTAAACAGGCTATTGATGGGTACTCTCATTTAAGGTAAATGCATCGCCACTGAGTCCTTATGTAATCATTTCCCTTGATACCCTAGGAAGCGGCTGGAAAAGTTTAATAATCCTGTGGTTGGTAGTAGTGTTCAACGGTCTGTTGGGCTGAGTAAAGCCCCGACATCGCTGATTGCAGGCTGTGTAGGCTTCCAGACGACAGGCAAAGGCTCAATATTGCTGCCGTGTTGCCGAAAAAAATCTCTCGCATTCAAAAAATGTGGCTTCTGTTGGCTATCCCTTAGGTTTTAGTACCAATGACAAGCTATCCGTTTCTGAATCTGGTAAGGACTTAGAAGTTTCATATTCAGCTAATGGATTCAAGTAATATCCTCTCAGGTAAAAATCACCATTAGCCACCATTGAAGAGAAGTAAGTAAGCACATTATGCCCAATGTCTTTGGAAATCGGGGGTTCAGATAGGATACACGCGCGGTCTGAATTTTCCGATAGGCGTAGGCGATTTTTAGCTGGAAGAATTCCGCTGATTGTGAATATTTGTTAGGGCAGTGGAGGGATCTTGCAGGGGGATTTTTTACCGGTGATGCAGCTATCAATGTAGTTGTCTTCTGTGAACTGTTCAACATCCATAGCCACTGAATGGAATGGAGAAAGGCCAAAGCATTTCTTAGGAATCATTCTTAATTCTAAGTAATATAGGTAAGCATAGAAAGTAATTACAAGCGAGCAAAGTTAGAGGAAAAATCAGGGTATATTAGTGAGCAAGTACCTCAGCTAACTAAGTAACAATCACTCAGCGAGTGTTACGAGCCAGCAAGGATGAGCGATACTGGTGTTGCTTTGTTATTCTTGATCAGAAAAAATTCTACGAGCGAATTTGCTGTAGTTCTGTTCAATGACAGTTTTACTTCATTCCATACGGTATGTACGACTTTCGGTGTCATGCCCTATTCGTTCTACACAATATTAATGCCTGGCCGTTATAGTCGAAAGAGCTTATTGGGGTTGCACTACACTTTGCTTTGGTCCCGATACTTCAATGTTTTCCCGATTTTTGACGTCCATTCTCATGCTCAGCATCATCGCCCTTCAGACCGCTGAAAGACGGATCAACCATATGGGAAGTTCTTCTACTCAGTAGGGTTTCACTTGTAGCAATCGAGTTTTCCTAGTATTTTACATTTATCCTAAGTATGCTGATATCCGGGGGAAGGGGGGTCAGCTGAAAGTCGAGTGCGGGGGCGCATTCCTCAGACGTGATTGAATAACGCTAAAAACGTTATCCTTTATCCTTTATGCTGATATCCGGGCGTAGATGGTGCAGTGGCAAGTTGTGACCTCATACGTCACGGGTTTGAACCCCGTAGCAATATCCGCCCAGGCCAACCAAGCCATCCATCCCTCCGGGTTTGGTCAGTTGCAGGGTGGAAAATCATATCCGTCTGGGAGGGTGGAAGCACTAACTTGTACAACGATTGGCCGCCGTAAGGCATCGTATATATGGTAAGTGATATTATTCATATATATATATATATATATATATATATATATATATGGGTCGACGTAAGTGGTCAACGCCCCAAAGCTTTACTTTTATGCTGATATCCAGTAATGCTGTACGTCCTGGTACTGCACTGCCGTCATAAACTAATGAAAATGGTCGACTAATCGTAATAATTGGAATGATACCGTGGAATTCATTGCTTCATTACATTCACCAACGCTCCATTTCACATCTCACTTCCATCATTGCCCACGTTGATTGCTCGCGCACGCCTATTCCCAGGCGCAGTGGAAGAACCCGATAAAGTAACTGGTGCAGGTGGTAGTGGGGTATGATAGCGAGGGGTATTACTACTACTATCTCATTAAGCCGAGTGGCTATCGTACTCTTCTCTTTCGGTTTCATGTAGGGGCCTACTTCTAACAACCGTGACTTGATGACAAAGGGCACGCAAACGATCTGACAGACCGACACGCCAAGCGATGATGAAATATTGAGATGATGAAACGTCTACCGTATTGAATGAGCAATAAAGTACTGATCAGTGTTAGGCCGCTATGATGCAGATACTCATTGATCGCCTTCGATTGAAACCAATAATTTTGATCGGTATTGATTGAAACAGTCAAGACTACCAGATCCCACCTCACAACCATTTCAAAAGGGGTATGGAAGAAAGAGTCCAACTGTTTGCGCTGTCTTATATGATCAGGGCCGCCCAATTACAGTACGAAAGTACCAACTAAACTGTGTTCTTGGGCAAAATGTATGGTACAGTAGCAATCTATGGAGTTACTTCGATTTCAGGAACATTCTGTCTTATGAGTTCGATAGAAGTTGAGTTCAGTATGACCAAAAAAACTTTTAATTAAAGTCAAACAGTTACAAGAATGCTTTTTTTCAGAATCCAACACTTACAGGTGCACTAAATACCAATCAACAACTTTTTGCTTCGCTAGGTCATTCGGCGAAGCACCTAAATCTGGAAGTTTCCCGACAGCAGGAGCCGCAAGAGCAGGTTCAGGCGAAGGAGCCGAAGCCGGAGCTGGGGCAGCAGCTGGAGCTGGAGCAGGAGCAGCAGCAGGAGCAGGAGCAGCAGCAGGAGCAGGAGCAGCAGCAGGAGCAGCAGCCGGAACAGGAGAAGTGAGACTGGGTTTCTCTTCTTCGGATTCATTGCTGGGACCGTATAAGTCCATAATCTTGTCTATAGTGCTTGTGTCGTCGCCACCCTTTTTGGTCCCCTTTCCAGCCTTCTTCTTCGTGGCCTTTTTAGCTTTTTTACCTTTAGCCTTTTTCTTGCTTTGATGCTTGGCATGATGGCCATGTTTCTTTGGTGACTTGGGACCGAGACGAGCCTTCTTCTTAGGACCAGCCTTCTTTTCTGGTTCTTCCTGCGCTGCCTGCGTTTCTTCAGCAACCACGCCAGGGGCTGGGAAATCTCGATTGCGAAGCCTGTCCACAAAGAAAAATTGGACAAGCATATCCAGAAACATAATGCTGCACACTATCAGGATGTAGAGTGCGGTCTCGTCCCTGTAAGAACGGTGATTAACCCTTCCCAATAAGAGAGCAATAAGAGTTATACTTTTGGGGATTTATCATGAAAAAAGGATAACTTGCTTGAGGTCTTCTTTTCGCTGGAGGAGTTCCTATAAGTATACTATTATATTTAATAAGTGTTGTAGCCGTCTAGGTATTCATCTGGAATCTCTCAATCCAAAACTTCACTAGCTAGCATGGACGGCGACATGGAGGTGGAGCATGGAGATGAGGTATGCAGTCATAGTACCCTAAAATTCCATAGATAAGAGCGGGTGAACCTTCCGGTGAAAAATGAATTGGAAAAAATCGAAATTGAATGCAGTCACCACTCTAAC
>UZAF01016381.1:9101-46722 GCA_900617895.1 Haemonchus placei | reverse complement strand
AAAACATTTTTGACTGAACCTGGAGAGAAAGTTTACTTCATCCAGACTAATTGGTGCTTACATGAAAGCTTTTGGACGTTTGGGAGTTAACCATGTTAAACTTCATGTGAGTTTGAAATCTGATTTGTTGAATCTTACATATGAACNGGGGGGGGAGGGGGGATCCTGTGCGCCACTTCCGGGTGGTTCCTAGTTTGATCGCTGGTACTTTTTGAGACTTCAGATATGTTTGTGCTGACCGTATTTCTCCACCAGCCGGCCTGTCAACCTGGGCCTGACATTAGTACCGACACCGTTTTGCAGTTTTTGCAAGGCATGGAGATGCCTCGGCAGGGATCCTCGCACTCTCTCTATGTGCAGATAAGAGCCTACACTCTTATCCACTCGGCTAACCATTGCCATTCAAGCTTTGCCGCACTCTGATCGGCCAATCGAAGCCTCAAACGTTACTGATTAGTTGTCGACTGAGATAACAACACTATCAAAAGTCCATATCCATAACCCTCCTTATCGTCATATCCTTATGTACACGAATCATTTTTCTGGTTTCTGAGATTGTCGGTGGTCGTGTAAGCTTTGTGGCAAATGGTCGGACCGGGATCAAGATGAGGCATGACACCTCAATAACTCGCAAGCCTCGTTGCGTTCTGGTTGTAGTCCAATAATAGGAACTGAATCATAGTTTGATTCTACGTTGGAGGTGCATCTCGAAAATGTGGGGTTGGGAGTGGCACTGCATGTATGAAGTTGGACGGGCCATTGCTCTCACCCAACATTGAGCGCTAGAGCGCAGCAAAGAAGAGGTGGCTGAGCTATCAGAGAGTACCAAGCTCAACCATGCCGAGTTTCATTGAAGACCATACGTGAAGAGAGGTGGCTGACTTTGCTCATGCCTAGAGACGGTTCTCGGCAAAGGAATACACTTTTTGACTGCACCCTCAGAGGAGTGATTACCTCGCGCAAAAAGCTGGGGTGAGGTGGTGAATGAAGATTCAGTTGACTGACACATCCCGGTCCTCCTCCCACTTGAGACTTCTTTGATTGTCCCTCTCCCTTATTTTTGAAAAATCTACGTTATATATCAACATTTATAGCACTTTATTAGTTGAAAGGAACCATACTTTTCGGTTAGGTAGCGTTCCCTAGCATCATCATGGGCTTGCAATGTAGGCTTCCCTTCTTTTCTGTGCTCTGGCGCTCAATGTTGGTAGGAGCGGTGCCCCCCTCCTCCTCCTCCTGCATCTTCACAGTTTAGGAACTGAATGACCCTTGCTTCTTCAAACCGCTTATCAACCTTGATTAGCTGTTATCATTCTAGTCTCCATTATCAGTCACACTTCACATCACATTCTGAGCAGTAGTAGAGTGCCTATCGTCTTGCATGATAAACTCGTTCCCTAATTGATCAGCGTTCACACCCACGAAGCTGTTCAACTCTAAATTAAGTAAGGTACAGCTGACGAAGGGCGCTTCAACCAACTCCTATGTTTGTTTTGATATCAAAAACATTTTTGACTGAACCTGGAGAGAAAGTTTACTTTATCCAGACTAATTGGTGCTTACATGAAAGCTTTTGAACGTTTGGGAGTTAACCATGTTAAACTTCATGGGAGTTTGAAATCTGATTTGTTGAATCTTACATATGAACATCTCATTCTTCTTTTGTCTTTGTCCGAAAGTGTATTCATGCCTGAATCGTCCTGCGCTAGAGTGCTTGAAATAAGAAGAACGAAGTACAACTTTGACTGCATCTGGATCGAAAATGAAGCAGCAACGAAAATGAGAATCACCTCACGAAACAGAGTATTTATACTGTACGTCTTATCATATGTGTGATATGCGTTTAGGTTAACCAGCAAGTGAGATAAAGAGAGGTGAAATCTGAAGTACTCTATGTCCATACCGTGACAAGTAATGTTAGTGGAGCATTTCGACTGTCTCGAGTAGCAAGGATGGACCCAGCTTCTTGTTGGTCTCCTGCTCAGCCTGTTTTACATCCTTCCATCGCCCGTATACTTATTTGAAATGGATACGCTCTATTCCAGTTATCCTTTCATATCGTTTCGGTTACATCCGTACGGGTTCTGTTTCAACTAACCCAAATCTTTTGTTTCACGAAGATCGACTAAACCGCTCACAAAGAAGCTTCCTCATGATTGAATCCTAAAATGTTCATGTATAGATAGTACCGCTCACGGCCACGACCACGTGTTAATAACGCAGAACAGATCGCGTTTAGAGTCCTGTAAGTCGTGAAGACGCGTAATCCATCAGAGTCCAGCGTTGTCAACATGTGGCTAGCGACGCCGTCGTCGGTAGGTCAGTCGGTCGGTGAAAAGTGCACGTCGGTGGAGTCTGTAAGCACCCAATGGTGCCCAGCTGTTTCCTCTCTAAGCGGAAACTAATAGTACATAAGTAAATAGCGTAGTAGGTCCTCTAGAGTCTGGGATTAAAGACTTGGTAGATCGGTTGCGATTGAAGCGGGTCTATAGGCCTAGTTTCGATATCGCGTTTTCAGCTAGTTGCCTTGCTGCGCAGTATTTTTTGGATTGCACTGACTGATAGAATCTCAGAAAACTAAATTTAAACACACACACGACACCACACACCCAGATCGGCACGCACTCATCAAACATGCACATAGATACCCACGGACCTACATACAAACACACGCACACATCGACACATTTACGCACACACCGGCACACACACCGACATAGACACCACACATATACACAGCGACACACACACTTGAACGCACTCAAACACCGACACACACACACTTACACAAACACACATAGACGAGACACACACCGACACATACGCGCGCACACACACATAGACACACCGACTCGGACACACCCCGACATAGATACTACATACATACGGGTAATGGAACTTCTCCCCTATCGCGGCATTCTCCCTTGCGGCATGCGGCAAATGTCACTGCAATTACCGTACTCACCCCGCCTCCCGAAAATCGATAGGACGCGATATTTTTCTTTGACTGGCTTGCTTTTTCATTGGATTTTATCGTTTTTTCTTCTGTTCTTTTTAGTTTTCATGTTTATTAGACTTGATTAATTAAAATGACTCCTCTTATATAAACGACGATCAATACCGCACTGAAATTGAAGGGAGCGACCAGCGAATTCAAATGATTAAAGGACTCCCTACCTCACAAATTGCGCGCTCCAATCTTTCATCGCAATCCTGCGATAGGCGGCGGGTGCGGCGTGTGCGACGCCGTAATAGGGGAGAAGTCCCGGACCCCATACATACACAGCGATACACACACACACTCAAACGCCCACAAACACCAACACACACTGACACACCCACACACACAAACAGACACACTTTGCGATTCCTATAAAGTAGTGTATTTAATGATCGAGATAAGTTATAGAGTATTCTAGCGTTTTAGTGTCGTAGTGACGTTTCAAATAGGTGTGGATTGTACAATGACCGTTGGCCAGCCAATGTGCATGCCCGTACCTTTCATGCTCTCAGTTCTCTGGTACACCTGACTCCAGGAGATATAGGGTTTTGTATATCTGGGCGACTATCGCTCTGGGATTCGGTCCCGGGATCATGCACGTGATAGTGCGCCATAAGGCGCTACATGTCCTCTACTCGTATCCTTCATTTTGTATTTTATCGGTAATAGTTGCATGACTTTATATTGGAACATAGGGAACCTTACACATTTAAGAAGATTCCAGTGAGAACTTCAGAGAAACAGTTGCTTCTATATTAACACGTTCCCCTCTAGTAGACACGACTTCCCGTTAATTCACATCGCTGTTCTTTTCAGCATTCGCTATTACAGCAGATGTTTTACATTGAATGGCGGCTAGTTTACAGCGCCAATAAAATCAGCTGCCCAGCTATCGGTCAATGGCCAAATTCCTCATCGGGGCGACTTTTTGCTCTCCAATGTTCCAGGACGAGTTCTACACGTCACTAACTGCCGACTTTTACATTTTTGTTGCCATTTCATTCACACTGATGGTTTCTGTCGACAGCGACGTCAGGCAATTTCGTATTTCGATGGGCAAATTAGTTTTCCTCGCCCCTTGAACAAGAAAAATGGTCAAGTGGGTAAGATGACAGTCGGTATTGGTCCGAAAACGAAAGCTAAGGCACTTGAGAAAGGGGAATGCACTGATTAGGTGTTGATAGTGTTTTTTTTTTCGAAACTTTATGAATTCGTGTAAATAGGCAGCGTGTTTTGCTATTCCCACAATTCTTTCTCACTCCCGGTGATCGCGGTATCGCTCCAAACTGGAGTTTTGAGCAAGCTAGACAAAAACCTTGTCGACTTCCAGTAGGTCTTAGCGTAGTGACTTCCTCGATCATTTATTTGTTTATTTATTTATTGTTCAGATGTATTTGTTGACTTTGGACCGAGATTTTACCGAGATCCATTCGACAATCGCTTCGGCTTTGACGGCTGAAAGCCAGAGATATTTGTGTTTGTTATTCGCAAGAATCACTTCAGATCAGTTAAAATATAGGCTAGAGATACCAAGTTTGGCATCAGGACTTTGTAAAAAGAAACAAGGCTGAAATCTTGGCCGGCTGTAGCTTTAGGGTTACAGTAAAAGCTTCCCAAGCAAGTTTGAGGAAGCTCTCAAATTGAAGGAAAAGAAGTGGGGCTGCAGCATAGAGCTGTTTATGCCAAGTTTGTAAATTACGTTCAGCAGCATTGCTCGTGTGGGACTAAAACATTTTTCCACGGTTCTTCTAAGATCTTCATTTTTTTTTTGACAGCTGTTTTTCTAGGGGCAAATTCCTACGGGCAGGCTTGAATCGGCTGGTGATCGAGCGAGAGCTTTTTTCTCGCGAGCATTTTTGTCTGACTTGTTTCCGGTAATTTCAGCGCTGCGTGACTATTTTTTCAAGCTCCTCTACTTGCTCGCCTGATCTTTTAATCTCTCTTACGAAGAAGCCGTTTTACGTTGGGAGGTTTGGTAATTTGAAAGATAAACCAAAAAAGTTTCTCTTATGTTTCAACAAGCTAAAGGGGTATGAAAATGGATTCTTTCAAGAGAAGCCTCTGTATAGATGACACTGTTTTTTCTGATTGTAACCCGCCAATAACTCTGAAGAAGGCGCTAACTATCAAATTTGAGTTATCAATGGAAAAGTGTTAGAGGCTCCCTGAACCTAGTCGGATCTCTAGAGTAAACCTTGATAACCCCCTAAATGAAGGGGTTCATGAATGCATCGCACCTGCAAATAGCGATTTTACTGTATGAAGTGTGAGAGAATAACGTCTTTGGCTATATCAACCGCTATCTGAGATGTGCACAGCACTCGGCTTTTATTCAAATTCATAATGGCTTAGTGAATGCGTGTTGGCGCCTACAATGACTTGTTGGCCGGCTGATATCAAGCCTAATTTTATTATCCCAGACGAGTCTGATACCATTAATCCAACTCCGGAGATATAGAAGGCTTGGGTGACTTCGAGGAATGCGGAGTCGGGATTCATCCACGGGCCATTCGTGTGTGACGCTTTCTTCAACACCACATCCACTCATAATATGTACATATTTATATACATATAATAGATATTAGTACGCACTGTTTACTCTAAAGATACCATCCAAGAAGTGACCATTTGTTGTTTTCTGAATTTCAAGAAGGCGCTATTTGATGGTTAATCTCTTTTCCCAGTGTCCTCTTCTTGACTCACTCTGCTGCCATCCCGTATCGCATATTCCATGTAAACAGGCTCAATTCTTAGTTCGAATTCGCTGGCGTTTCCTTCATATACCAAAAATCGTCGTGGTTGGACAGTCCCCCTCGCTATCCCATAATTGTGAACGATATCTCCTTTCTGATGACTTCTGCACAATCCTCCTGACCTAGTCTGAGCACGTATCGAAAACTAAATCATAAAGGTCCAAAGGATGAGGTTATCAGAGAAACCGGCTGGCAGTTCTACTTCTGGAACTAGGGCTCAGTGGATTTTAACTCAGAAATCTCTTACTTTTATCTGTGGAAAAGTCCTTCCCATGCATCGGTCCGGAACAAAGCTTTTGCGACCCCTTCCCTGCTCTATGTTCCTGTGCTTGTGCCCTAGAAACTGCTCTTCGGACCTCTTCAAATGTTCCTTTTCATTGATTCGCATCTGGGCCATTAATTTCCGCGACCACACCGCTTTCTCTTTATATTTATGTGGCTCTTCGAAGGCTTTCGGACGAAGAGCACACCACCCTTACCATACCGATTCATCTTCTCTTGCGGCTATCCGTCACACCAGCCCTTTTTGAAGAAGTAGCAGAAGGCCATTTAATTTCGACACACTTTCTTTTCCTCAATTCGGGCTTCCATGTATAACTTTGAAGTGAACTACTTTATTTTCAGTGATCAATTTAGCTGAAGTACCGTCAATTCTCATTGTATGTAGATGCTCTTGTAAGTGAGTGTGATTTGGAGTCGTCTAACAGCGTTCATACTTGGTCGTCCAACGGATATTAGTGCAACGCGGTCTATGTCGTGGTATGGATTAGCCAGAGACAGGGCAGTTACAAACTGGTTAGAAGAAATCCGTAGAAAGCTAAAAGTATCTATAGTAGTGCCTTCAGTGATTCATTTCTATCACATATAGCTCACTCGGCGATTATACTCGGGAAACTTATTTTCCTCCTCCCTGGTTGAGGACACGAACACTGACAATTATCGAGAATGCAGCAGTAGCTTTTATTAACATCTTTACGATCAGAATCTCGCCATTCTTCAATGAATAAACAGTCAACGTGAAAAGGGGGGTTTGACGACGATGCCACAACGTCCGAACTACTTGAAAATGTCATGCCTCACCTAGAATCGGAGGACTTCGGTCGATCCCACGGTACTTACGTTAGCTCCACTCTTCTGTCTGGACATCGAACAGGCGAAACGGACACTGGTCCAATTTGACTGTGCTCGTGGTAAAATGGGTTAAGACTGAACTCAAAGGAAACGATATTCATGAACGGTTGCAACCTAAGGATCCTTCTGTGTATGAACATCTCTGTTGTTGCTTTAACTAGGTTTAACTGGGTCGAGAAGCCGACATGGTGAACGGCCAAGTTCCGGAGCTAATTAGAAGGAAACTCCCCCGAGCGTTTAGAGCGGCACCAGCTCTATGCTCGGGCTTCTTCACCAAAGGGCTCAACAAAAGGAAGAAAAGATCACATTTATATTTTAATTTTATTTACCAGTAGAGTTTTGTCAAGCGCATTATTTATTTTTGGTTCCTGCACAAGGATTTGCGGTTTCATTCACACTTTTACCTTTCACTACGATTTTCACGAGTAGAGGAGCGATAGCTATTCGAACTGATCTCTTCATCAAAACTCAGATGATTAGAATTTAAATTTTATTTCAACGCCTTCAAGTTCCCCGTGCAGATGTGTTTGCCCTCTCTTGCGAGTTCGTCATTCGATTGCCATATGAGGCCGTTTTTATTCTGCTGCTGCAAATTTTTGCTCATCAAGCGATGTAGCAAATTGTGGCACGCGATAGAACGTCATCACTGAAATAACATATCGCCCAGATGACGCCCGAACATATGAAATTTCGGGTATCCCGTGGGAGACGTTATATCCCTAAATCGTTTTGTTGGCATGGGGAAAGGGACCACCAATCGGTTTCCAAGGGGTTGAACAGAATCAGATCTGTCAAACCTTGCTACAATATAGTTCCTCGGAACTTGACACCACATCCTCACTTGCATCTACTTAGGTCGTACCCGCGAGGTCCCATCCCTATTCTAAACACTTAGCGTCCGTTAAGAATTCTATTGTAGTCGACCCACGTCGAATATGGGTATGCCGATCGGCCATTAGGCCATTACAATTAGGTTGACCACCTTCAAGGTGCCCTTGATTTCTCACTGTCATACTGTCCGCTACCGTATTCCCTTCCAAAGTTTATGTTGGTACATACATGGCTCGTTTCAGTCTGTTTACCCTTCTGTCTTCAAACTGCTGTTTGCCTGTTTGTCAAACTTCAAATCTGAATGGATAACCATTACTATTTTGAGCATTCACGAGTGCCGCTCTGTGAAGCTTTAGATTGGCTACGATGAGCTGACTCTTCTCCTCTTCACTTGACTAACCAGTAAGTTGTTCGCCTGCTGAGTGGTTTAGGAGCCGGGTTGCCGTCCCTATTCGCGTCGTCAGTGTATGAATCCCCGTATGACTGACCGGGCGGCTTGAACTCTTGGTGTCAAGGCAATGGTCCCTTTCCTATCATGAACAATTAGCCTCGGTTAAGAATCTATTTTGGTCGATCTATGTCGAATATGGGTATGACGAAAGTAATAGCTCCAAAATACGCCATGCATTTCACTTCGTTACGAATTTGGAGGTTTACAAAAGCGTGAGGAATTAAAAGCGTAGCAACAGTAATGGTTGAACTTGCATTGGCTAGATCCATAAAGAGTATTAAGACGGATTTTGTCTGTCTTAGATGTCTCAATCTCCAGGGTGCTTTTACCAAAAATAGCTAATCGCTCATCTCAGGAAAGCGAAGGCTGATTGATTGGAGGAATCCGATTTTGTAATTGTTAACTGACGAAGAAGCCACCAGCCAAAGCTCCTTCACTCACTGCTACTCGGATCTCTGAATTTCTCCAAAATTGGTACCCTGTCAGTTTCCAAACAAAGGTTGCTGCTATATCTCATTCTGACGCAGGCTATTTCCCATTCTGTGCGGGGAAATTCCATAAATAGAAGAAACACGATAGGAGTGCTACCCTTTGAGTGGTATCAAATACTGACTTGATTTATTCATCGCTCAATGTTTGCTTTAGCCATACCCTCTCACAAGGTCGGTTCTGGTTGTGCCGTTGTGTCAGTAATCAATCTCGTGAGAGCCCAGCATCCTATGCATAATAATTGTTTACTTAAGGGTGAATGAGAAGCAGAACGATATGTTTGGCTTGATCCCATTAACGCTTTCCCAACTAACATTCTTCATCTCCTATTCAAGCCAATTGTTTGTTCTCGGAAGTGGAATATGATATTGCGTCAGCCCAATACCAGGGATTTCCTTTCATTTTCTTGATTGCCGGGCTTCATCTTCCCGAACGTGAACTAAGCCAGCTTGACCTCAATTTGTCTGCTTATTTTCTGAGGTTTATGCTCCAAAGAAGGTCTTCATCACGTTCAGAATATCACCGATCCCTTTCACAGTTCACTTATCAAAAGCTCGTTCTCTGGTTACACTTCACCCTGACACTACTTCAATCCGCTCCAACTTTTACTGAAAATGCGCATATCGTCAGTCAGCTGCTACTTGACTCACTAGTTTCGCTGGAAAAATTCAACCTGCTGAAATTAAGTCCTAACTTAAATCCCAGAATAAGATTTCACCTGTCGCTATGGTTGCATATCATTTTTACTTAGAATCTTCTACTTGATTTCATTTTTCTCGGATTCACAACGAAGTCGATGAAGGCCAAGACCACGAGTGAAGGTCTGAGTCTTTCAGAGTTTTCCCGAATCATTTGCTTCCTTGAAAAAGAGGAGATGGAACGGGAAATGGGAAATAACTTCTCACAAATGCATGCTGTTCTTTTTCCATGGCACGGCATTCTTTTCTTATACATCTCTGTCCCTCTTTGCAGTTTCACATATCTCTATAACGACGATTCGGCCGAAGAATGCACATTCTCAAGATGATTGCTCTGATTCTCAGTAGTTCTTCAGGGGTTGAATTCCTCCTCAGTTATGTGAGAAGTACGGTAGAGGGTTTTTTGTGCGGGGCTGAATTCATTTGTAAGACGCAGAGTGAGAAATGATCGTCCCTCACCACTAGAAATGTTTTTTATTTCCTGTTCCATCTTCTAGATTTCCAGTGAATCCTCAGATCCACGTACTCTTCATTGAGACCTTAACAAAGCTGACCCTACCCGAAGCCCACTGCATCTACACAACGGCTACAGAACTGAATGATCATGATTTGAGATTACCGTATCCACAAGGAACTCGGTGGGACCGTATTCATGTGCATGGTATTCTTGGGCCGTTTTAATAAGGTACCCTAAGAGTCGCTCGTTAGGATTTTGATGGAGAGTAGACAAATAAACTCTTGAATACCCTAGAATTGTGGGATTGTAAGACGTCCTAGTTGGGGGAGAATCCGTGGAATTTGTAATTGAAATTGTAATTGTAATTGAAGCCTCTAACCATTTCTCATGTTCACCCAACCAATGCCTTCTAAAAGTTTCCGGTTGTAGAAAATCTCCGGCGCAATCTGACGTCCCATTCGATGTAACTAAAATAAAGTTTTGTTAACCAAATTTTCCTTTCCGATGCCAAAGTGCACTAAGCCCACGCAGTTTGACTTCATTCCATCGATGTTTATACCGGAATTAGATCAGCATTGCTTTGTGCTTGGTGGTGCCACTGGGACCCTGAAACTCCAAGGTCCCTCCCTTCTTCTAGTAAGCCAGTCATCTANCAGACAGTCGGTCAAAGGTCGTTATATAGTGCTGGGTCAACGTCAATTGAGGGGTGATGGTGGTGGTCTGCGGGGAGATTTTATGACATAGGCCCTTTATGACTGGAAACGGCAGTGCAGATGGCTAGCACACGGCGATCGGTAGTGGGTGGGGGGATTAGACCAGATTCGCCGCCATTGTTTTATAACATCGAGCTGTCCATCCGCGCAGTCAGTCATTCACAATGAATCGCTTGCTGGCAGTTTTGATGATATCGGCTACTTCTTTGTACATTCTTGAGCTTCTTTGTTACTCTGAGACATTACAGTTGACTCCTGAGCAGATTTTACATTGTCTTTTATAACTTTGCTCTTTTCTGAGCTACCGTATCACGGCCTCGATCCCAAGGCTCTTTGGCACTACTGGAGCAACGGTTCCGAGAAATCCTGAAATTAATTGCAAGGAATGAACTATCTGGGGACTGCACTTGCTATTTTCCAGATTTGATATCTCCCTTTCTAAATTTCCAACCACCTGGGGAACTGAGAGTTTCTCCTGCAGTGCTTCTTGGTCTTCAAGTCGAAGTCTTCCTTCTCTTAAGTGGCGGGGCGCTGGATACCACACCACACTTAACAGCATAGCCATGACCTCTTCCTGATATTTTGGAGGTTTTGCTGGAGCTCCCATGAATTCATGAATATGTCGTTTCTTCCCAGTAAAGCTTCCCCTATGGTGACTGGTACAGAATTGTACTAGCTTTTTTATTTCCCGTATGTCAAGTAAATATGGAATTCCGTCATGGAAGATCGACTTCCTCCCTGAGCGCGCTCACAATGGTAAAACCCATTAAGCGCATGGAGAACATAAATAGTTTTATAGTACAACTGCTTTTCCTTTTCTTGGCTGAGTGGCTGAATTGAGGGTTAGAGATACAAATTTGGGCCGTCGAGCCTATTTAGTGAGTCTAGTCTGTCAGTGATTACAACATTACCTAATGGCTTGACATGGCGATTTAGCGACATCTGGGAACAGATGGACAGGTCACCGGTCCCTTCAATCATTAGCATTTGTTCAAATCGCCGTTACTGCATCTATCCTTTGAAAATGTCTTTTTTGCAAAATAGCTGATGTGTAGGGCCGGAGGAAGTGAGTAAGAGCGTTACTTGGTCCTCTCAGCGAGTTTCATGAAAACTGGGAGGGAAATGGGCAAGGTTTTCGTTGAGGAAATCCACGATTACGGTAACCTGAAGTTGTCATGTTTCCGACCTTCATTTGACGGTTTGTTCGAACCGCTGTGAACGTTACTATGCCAAGTTGTTCAACGCTTATAGGATCTTTCGGCTCTACCGTAAACAATACTCAACCCAATATTCCAATATTTCAACATGTAATGGTTCAATGTTTCAAGCGTATTCACTCAATTCTCTATTGCTCCATCAGATGAGTAAAAATACCAAAGGGCTAGGTCAATACTGAATCGCACCTTTTTTAGAACCCTATTTGCTTGTACACTCTGTCAAGCTCAAGATTCTTACTTCGTAGGTGGTAAGTTGGTGACGAGGAATAGCATGAAACAGGTTCATGTCAACAGAACACCGCTTGTTTTTGGAGAATAATCGCGTGATCACTTCGTTCCTATGACGTAACTACCTTTCTAGTAACAGATAATAACGCCCGCGAGTGGAATTTCTCCTCTTCTTCCCTTCCCTTTCACTGACCTTGTTCTCCTACTTAATCCACTTTTAGTAGTCATCTGAATCGCCTCTGAAGTTTAGAAGGAGTATAGTTTTTGGCATGGGTGAGCTTTTTCCTGAAGACATACCTCTTTGATCATTGTATATTTGGCTTATACAGTGGCCTGCTGAGGATATCTCGGAAATCAATTCAATGAGGTGCCAGTTGTTATTGTATAGGTGATTTATGTAGTTGATAGCACTAGCTATGCTCAACTTATCTTGCCAGCTGGTTGTGGTACGATTCCGGCAAATTACGTGATGTACTAATGCCATTGTGCGCTTCCTAGCTCGTCATATATCACGATGACGGACGAGAGCGGCTGAGATGAATGCCTCTATTGCACCGCTAGCACTGGTTTTCAGTACCCAGTCAGCATTTGTTGTGCTGTAACAGCCATTGTTACGACTCCCATTATTCCATCTTCTTCTTTCCTACCTCTCAGCTTCTTCTGACTTTTCAGTTTTTCTCTTAAGTAACCCAATATGCTGACGTAATTTTGACAACCTTTAAAGAACTGTTTCACTTGAAAAAAAAAGGCGAGGTAGAATAAATAATAGTAAAGGGATAGTTCTTAGCCGTGGTCATACTTTTTACCCAACGTGCCTTCCTATATGGCTTGCTTTTAGGTTAGAAACTCTTTTGTTTGTTTGGGTAACCGGAAATGAAGAAGCGAAGGTTTTTGTCCTTGGTCGATCCCATCTCGAAATGCGCCGGAGCGTTCGAGCTTTATTCGTAATAGCCATGACATTTTAATTCGTGTCTGGCCAAAACAGGAACTGTGGACCAGTCGAAGTTTATGATGTGCTTTTATACCCGGAGAATCTGGTACTAATTCAGTCACTCCGAAAGATGCGGGGCACAATTGGCGTGGTGTGCCTATCGGTCCAGGATAAGCACGATTCCCTCACCGCACGAGAGGGTGCCTCTTGGATTGTCTTCACCTTAGTTCCACCTTATGATTGTATGGGGTTTATAACTAACGGTACACTCTGTATGGAGAAATTATAGCCAATATCGCCGCTGTACTCCTTCTGAGTAATATCGAGTATATACCGTAGGCTAGCTATCCCGTCTCGGGTATGGGTACATTCACCCAGAACTGGATGGACACGGCAAATCGCGCGGCGGGATTCGTGGCGATTTTCCCGACTTCAGCGCCTATCATTGGGGCCCATATTTGAAGAAAAGTTGATTAGCACGATCACCTGAACTTACTAACGTACTCTACCTCAAGTTTGCACCCCAACGACAGGTGCCAAAGTCGTCCTGAACGCCACGAATCTCGCCGCGCCATTTGCAGCGTCCATCCAGTTCTGGATGAATGTTCCGTCCCTCCCGTCTCTGCCAAAATGACCGGAAAACTGCCAAATCAATTACTAGTCACTAGAGTTTTTAACTTAACTGTTGTGGAATGAAATATATGGAAATTCCTATACTGTAGCTTTGGTAGTGTGCAAAACGTAAATTCAGGCTCGACTTTCAAAGACCTAGCAACCACTGGTAAACACGAGTTCCTACCGAAGGAAGCCGTAAAAATTTCTTGACTCCTATCGTTCTTCAGTGATGCAGGGGCATGATAGGGTTTGTTATAGATCACCACACTGTTTTATCCTCTGAAAAAAGGCTTTCCCGAAATAGCCGGCTCCGGAATAATAGAAGAAATGATTAGAATGTGAGGGATTTCTGTTGTGAGGGGTGTGAAGGGTTTCTGCAGTTTTTTTCTGCTCGTTTTCTGGATGCTGGTGTGGAAGGATTGATTAAAATGTGAGGAATTTTTTCTACAGCTGTCCAGCTCGTCTTGTGGCAGTGTCTTCTGTCAAACGTCCTTGCTTTTGAAGGAGTGTCGCAGTCGGACTGATAAATCAAGGGATATGCACTGATGGGATGTTTATTCGAGAGGGTTATTCTCACCACACCAGAATGTCTTCCTAAGCCTTCTACTCCTGTCGAAACTGCGAAATACTCAGGTCTGACACTGCTTACGCTCCACACTTGATCCCGTCACCAACTTGACTCTCGGCTGGAATTCGCTTCAAAAAACCCTGGAAACCGCTTCAAAGAGATAAATGCTAGAGGGAATGATTTGAGCTAGAAAATATCCGAATTTATTTGGGAAACATCGAACCAGCCTTCGACAAACATCGTTGTTGTCCATTGGATTTCGTTTATGGGTCTCTGCTCGCACCTGGGTCTGTTCTGTGCTACAGTGGGCCCAGAACCCTATTAGGGAAAAAGGTTTTACGGTTGGCGAGACTTTCGTTCATGGGCGTGTACCGAGGGCTATTTGGATTGCTGCGAAATGGTGGAAAAGGCGACACTCAGCGGGGGTCTTTTCATGCTTTATACTCGCCTGGTGCGAACCCATTTTGACTTCTTTGGAATTTGGCAATGCTTTGGAGGACAACGACAAACGGGAGACTCACGGATTAACTAGTAAAGAAGAGGGGTCATGCAAACAAAAGCTGTATAATAATAGAAAGAAAAATTAAAAACTATTGTGAGTATTTGTTAGTTAATTAAATGTAAGTGATTCGTTTCGCCTCTGAATCAGACGAATCACTTCGCTTTTCACCTACCCCCGAGGCTCCCACTGCTAGATATCACTGCTTCATTGTTTTTCTTTCAGATAGCTTTCCATAGACAGGGTGGAGTTGAAGAGGGGAATAATTTCGCGCAATCCACCTACTTTTTGGGATTTTTTTTTGTCAGTAGGCCTGCCATTATGAGGACTAATCTTCCTAAAATGGATTGAGGGACATGGGTTTGCTGAGTGAAATGCAAAATGGCAGCCATGTTTGGCGAGCCACACAGCGTTTTCAATATGTTAAGTAGCCCTGGCACAGCCTTGGAAACTCCCTGTAAGCTCGAGCCCAATGGCGGAGCTTGGATGACCTAGTATGGGACTCAAGTCACTGAGCCACAGAGCAACGTACACACCTGATACCAAATATCTGTTAACAATATTCCATCGTAACCCCGGCCCCGACGGCTCACTAAAGTGGTCGTAACGGTCAAGAGCGATAATTCACATCGTTGTGACTCATTGTACACCTCGATACCAGGAACTTGAGCGGCATACTGGCTATAGATGAACCTTCATTCGTCCATATGTATAGCAATAAAGGAGCCTTTTGATTAGGCACATACTAGCTTGTGGATGAAGAACTAGCCGTTACTCGCTATTCAATGGCGCAGATGCCTCAGCCAGAGTACGTTGGATGCTTTTGTGTTCATCCGACAGCTGATGACTACTGCTGGCGCCATACGATTTATTTGTTCAGTATTATAGGGCACTCTTATGAATCCAATCACTCCCCTAGTACATCAGCAAGAGACATCTCTTCGAAAAAATAAGAGTCCCCTCAGGCAGGAGCCCCTTTCAAGCATTCAGTTCCAAGTGCCAACTTAACCACCTTTCTGTAGTTGCTTGGAACTGTGCCACTCAGTGTCCATCTGTATGGGGCGAGGCTACAAAAATGGTTCAATTTCATTTTTTCAAGGAAAAGCGCCTCAGAACGGTACGAATATTGTGATGTAAACGGAAGGGGGAGGTGCGGTAGTGCCAGGTGGTGCCGTAACAAACGTATGGGTCGGGTAATAAACCTCCGCTTACTACTCAACCAGCCCAACTAAGCCTTCCTCTTCACGGATACGATTAATGGGCACCAGTATCGTCCAGGGGATGGGCGGACTGGTTCGTGCTCCGCTGTCCTTCGCATTTAAAGTATAGTCGCTAGATACACTTTCAAGTAGCATGACAGCCCTGAATGGAGGCTGAATACGTGGACGTGTCTCAGTACGGAATTGACTGATCTCAAGACTTTTTGATAGTCATTTTGAAAGGCCATCGGAAGAAATTGTTTTGATCATGGCAATGTCACGGTAGGCAAGCTCTGTCAAAGGTTCTGTCAACACCTTTCAGAAACCTAAGTTCGGAGGGGATTGACATCGCTTAATCTAGCCTGGAAGCCTGAAAAAGTCGGTGGTATGGATGTCCTTCTTGCATGGGTAGCACTTTGCCTTGGTGGACAAATTCTGTCCGGAACGGATGGGAATTGATTGACGCTTCAAATCGTATCAGTTTCCAATCATTATTCAGGGAAACAGCTAGTCTTTGAACCTTTGTAGAACTTATTTCTTCACTCTTTTCTATCTCATGGTGCATGGGTTGAATGCGCCGCTCCACTGAATTGGTCAAAGGATCTGAATTTGTTCGAATCAAATGAGTTGTCCCGGCTTTCCAGGTTGTTTGGCGTATGCCTGGTTAGGAAAGTCAGTAAGTACCGAACGGAAAAATCTTGGCAGTACATCGCGTAAGTCTCAGATCGATTTCTTCCCCATGGTTCAACCGGAAGCCATAAGCATGTCACATTCCAGGCGCATTGGTCAATGTCAAACCGTTTGCCCCTCCGATCATGTTGTATTCGATTAGGCGTCACCAGAAATTGCCTTCAATCATCCTCGACATCGTCCTATAGGCCCCGTTTCAATGTCCAATAAAAGATCGAGTTCCTGAATAAACTGGTTTTTCATCCCAGTACCTGTCTACCCAAAGCAATCAGTATTACGTAAAAACGCCCATGTTACGCCACTTTACGTTACGTTAAGTTGCGTTGTGTGAAGTTATTATGAAACTCGTTTCGGACGAGATTTCACGCATCACATCACATTTTCATTGGTGCATGTAGTTCGTTTGATATGATTGCGTGCCGGCAATAAGAGACATCATATTCTTGCTGTTATTGCCTGGGAACTCGGACATGATAGTATCCGTTAGAAATGTGGATTTTCCCACTTCACATCCCATATCTTCGTAGTGTTTTTTACATGGGGATTCCCCGAGAAAACTCCTGATCTTTGTCTCGTATACACTTCAATGCCATGAAATTCAAATTTAAGGATTACCTACCGCGGATCAGAATTTTAAAACATGCTGTCAACCACTTGTTTATTTTATATTTATTTTTAATTCTTTCAATTAATTTTTGTTTATTCAATCTATTTTCTATCAATTTGTTAATAGCAAGTAAATAGATTCAATAGAATAACACTGATACTGTTATACCTATGGCACGGGGATCAGATCCCGGGCCAGTACCTCTTTAGAAACACCTTCCAGATAGCTGCATTCAGCCATCAGCCCTTCGGGGTCAGTTAATTTGTACTGAACTATCTGGAAGGGCGAGGAGCAAAGCTGGTATATCGGGCCATCTCTCAATCCGCTGATAAGCCAAATGCACATCAAAACTTTCATCAATTCTGTTCGGAAATCAAATGCGTGGGCACAATCCGAACTGGGATTGGGCAACACTTGAAATATTCAACTTTTAACTTCGACTTTCGGCAATGCGTGGGCGCCCCGGTTTTTTCCGTAGGAAGCAGCGGTGATTGCTTGCATTTGGTCAAGACAGGTGCTATTCCATCACTGGATCTCTCCTTTCCGGTTGACTAGGCTATCGCATAACTCTCAGTACCAAGGTCCTGTAGCCTTTGCCTGAATGTTAGCCTTACTTTCCCTCTTTGATTACTTCATATAATGTTTCATATAATCAACTCGATTTCCCTGCCGAGTCCATTTTAATTACCTTTGATGACTTATGACTGTTTCATTCAATTTCGTTTGATAGCCTTTGGAAGAGGGTAAACAAAAACAAAAACTTCTGCGTCTCTTCCAAATGTCCAGATCAGATGAGGTACTGAAATTAATGCTACTCTCGGTCATTGAATCTCGCTAGAAAACAAGACCGTAATTCCTTGGCGTTTCGCGAACATAAGCAGTTGATAGGTGGTGGAGTAAGAAATAGTACCAGCAGCAGAATTGCGGGATAAAATGAAAATTAGGAACCGATACTAGCGATACTCGCCGATATCGACACTCGCCCAGGCCAATCAGACCTTTAATGTTTGTGAGGTCCACTGATTGCTACCAGGCTCGTGTGGGAGAATAAAAAGTACTGACTTGTACAACGGCTGACCACCTCAATGCATTGCTTAGGACACATACGCGTTAAAAACGATAGTACGGTTCTGAATAAAAATCGATTACGGGGCGCATCCCAGAATCGAGATGGATCAACTGAAAGACTTCCAGTGGCCCAATAAGAATGAAAGGAGGCAGGTGAGTCTAAGCCTCGATTTGTTCGGGGACAAGTGGAATACTTTGATCAATAGCTAGGTTTATCTTAAACAGAATTGTGGCAAAAAATGGGCTTGCTTTTTGACGATCGGCGTAATTTCAGTGGTCAGTCGGCATTGATTTCTAGGTCTATCCTTTCAATTTGTTCCTACAACCCAGGCGCCCAGTATGAATACATTTAACCGCCCACCCATCATTTTCCCCATCTTTTTCTCTGAATTTTTTTCATTGCATTGTTTCTGTCTTTGGTTGTTTGTTTGAAAGCGCTGAAAATTGTCGTCCTCCCTTGACTCCCGCTGCGCAACGCAATTAGCCAGTGGATGTGTTTGCACTGGAGGCGGGACGTTTAACGTTCTTGACGTCCATTGATGTCCGAGGTGTTCTGTCCGATAAGCCGTATATTTGCTTTTGTCGAGGCAATTTTGCTACATGATTAGCGTTTTCCTTGAGTTCCAAGTCTTAGAAAGGAAGAGGAGAAGAGGGGGACCACTGGGCGGTCTACTTGTTCGACTTATTCGTCTTTTGCACTAATGACATCTTATCGATTTTACGCGTCTGCGCAACTCTGTGATCTTCCTTGATTATCTGTATTGTTTAGATTCCAGACAGTAGTAGATGATATTTCAAATGACTATATCTTCACTCAAAATTACAGTATCTACCGTAATCGTGGCGAAGTCGACCTTTAATTCGTCACAATTTTTTTAAGCTCATCAGTCGTCAGCGGATCGGTTAATAGAGGAGTTTTTACCATTCTCGTGTGCCACAACTTTCTATTCAAGGCCGTGCCGGCGCTCTTCATTATTCAGATGGCATGTGGCCTTCGTTGAAGAGTGGGACGTGGGCGATTGATGTGCTGGAACGTCCCTCAAATCTAGTATCATGCCACCTTTGCTGCTAACCAGGCACATGAAAGCGCTCATATTCGGACTGTCGCATACTTTCGCCTCCAGTCCAGATATATTTCTAACGCCGCCAAATTCACTGAGTTTTTTGAGGAAGCCTGTTGTCATAAGTGAAGGAGACCTCATTTCCCTTCGTTTTTTGATGATTGTAGCCCAATCTCACTTCCTAAAGGGAGCTTATAGCATCATTTGGATTATAGCACAAATGATTGACAGAGTGTATGCGCTGATCTGACAATGATTGACATCCGCACGCCATTACATCGCCAAAACACCCATCGCAACATTTTTTGGGCCCCCCGTAGTTACCAAATGCGTGGCGCATCCTAGTAAAGCTGTCAGTAATTGTGTAGTAGTTGTTATATTTACGTTTTGACTATTTTTGTCATTATATTTATAATACATCTAGTCGATTTGCCTTAGTTTCACCGATCCTTTCATGAAGAGTTTTTCTGAGTAATTAATCTCAGTCTCTCTTGAACTATTCACTGATCGTTAATTTTCAAAATTTATCTGTCAAGGAACATTGCTTTGGAAAACTTCAAATCTTCTCATTTTTCTTTGTTTCTGCTTTTTCTGGGAGAACTGAATGAATCTGGGGAAGTTGTTTCTTATGTACTCAGTATTTTTTATATGTTCGATCCTTCCTATTTGAAAATAACTTCTCCTATCACCCTACATGTGCTTTTAAAAATCGAATTGATGAAGTCATATATTTAATCTTGGTTGGAAGTGAGCAAAGTGGCATTCAGGGTCAACTGTGAATCCCTCTGCCTAGTCAGGTTTCCGATCTTCCACGTCAAATCCCTCTATAGTCCTCTAGCTCTCTGGTCTCCCTGGGGTCACTCAAGTGGCGAAAATTTAGTGAGGAAGGATAGGTTTGCTCGGAAGGTTCAGGTCGAGAGGGACTGGTTTCCTCAAATCACTGATAGGTATAGTGTGTGTTACAATTTCGAGTTGAAGTAGAATGCATGGCGCATCTTCAAACAGGATCGAGGCTAACTTAAAAGACTAATCCTTCCATTGTTTTTACGTTTGTTCAAAATGTTTCCTTCCTTCATGCTTTCTGTTTCGCTGTTGGTTCTACACCAAGAACGTCCTTTTTGTTGAAAAATTGTTGCGACGATCGATGGGCGTGGCATTTAATCTGCATGCTTGCAAGTTTGTCTTTACACTCTAGCACTGGAAAAGGCAGTCTTCCAATGATTGAATGCCATTTGTGATACCAAAAAGCATTCGTCCGCTTTTGGGGACGAAAATTCCATAAGCAGCAGACAGAAAGGGCAAACACAGTTTAACACAGCGAGACAATTCGACCGGAAAGGGAAAGCGCCCGCCGACATTTCTTTCGTCGGCCAGTTTCACCTCCTTTTTTCTATTGGTGTTGTAAGAAGGCACTTTTGGAGGAACCTCAAGAGAGCTGTACCATGAAAACATTCCGAAAAACGTGGAAACCAAGTGTTTGGCGTTTCTGAGATACGCCATGCTTCCGGCATTCATTTCGAGTCGTGGAATCGATTTATTGTCCCAGTAGATTCAAATTGGTATTATCCTTTGAATGACGTCTCTGGGGTGCGCCATGCCCTCACCGAGACATTGGAATCTATTTCTTTGGATTGATGGATGCAGAAGTCCGCTAGATTTTTTGTAACAAGAGTATTAGAGCTTCCATTTAAATTGGAACGTATCGCTTGCCGGATGCAGTAGACGGCTCTTTTACTGGCCTGAGTTTACTTTCTAAGTATACGGTGATTCGAAACCGGATTGAATCCATCGAAAAATACAGTCTACGAAGAGTACTTGAAGTAAGTTTTTCCTCCGATTCTTTCGTCTCTATTGTCATTCAATCTGAGAGGCTCGGTGCACAGCTGTGTCTTTGTTCGCGTATGTATTCATATTGGCACTGTGATCGGGTGGTCGCAGTAGTAGAGTGGGCTTTTTGTTCATCTCGGGACCGCCCATCTCCGCTACTGTTGAAGGATTCACGAATGCGGTGCACTGCACATTGTCCTTTCATATCATCACTAGTCCTTCTTTGAAACCCTTCCTTCCCTCAGCTCCCGGTTAAACAGTCTTTCCGGCGGGATAACTCTCAACGTTCGACTTTCAATGCCTCCGGATTCAATCGTGATGGAGAATGGATTCCTTGATTTCCCTACGGGACCAATACATGAACTTCATCGAGCTGAAGTTTTGGGTGGAAGGCCTCTTCGGAAAACCTCTTCGTTTAAGGACCAATAGGACGTGGGCCGACCAAAGGTCTCCGTTCAATTGAAATTCGAGGTTCAACACGACACGCACGCAATCTTGCGAAGGGCCACCCATCGAGGCCCTTTTGAGCCTCTAATGAGATCCTTGGAACCACCTAGGGGCCGATAGTTGGACTTTCGAGCATTCGCGGAGAGTACGAAAGAGAAAACTCCTTGGTAAAAACCAACTCTCATCTGCCGTACCAATATAATTAAAGGGCTCTCAAAGGGTCAGGGTTTTGCACAGAGAACAATCTGGTGGTTTCATATCCCCATAGAGAGTAGCTCAAATTGAAATGTTCCATGATCCAATAGAAATTGTAGAAAGTTTTTTTTTCGAGTTTTTAGAAATCCCGAAAAGGGTGTGAGCAAAGGGAAAGGGTCGGAGGAGAGGTTGCAAGTAGGTATGAGTGCAGTAGTTCCGGCTGCAATAAGCCCTTTCTTGCAGACCTTCCTCCAGCCCTTTCCTCCCTGTAGTAGTTGCTTTTAATTGGCTCAACGTATGTGTGGTCTCCAAAACCTGTTCGTGCTCTCGTATTTCTCCGCGTGCTTCCAGCTCTTTCACTTCACCGGAGCTTGCTATCTCTTGTCGGTCGGTGATAACATCGCCAATTTCGGCTAATTCACTCGGCCTATCACTCCGAATAATTCGATTAGACGATTTTTAACTGCCTCTGTCACAATGGAGCTTTTTTTGACATGGTATTTTCGGCTCAATCACTCATAATTAGTAACTGATACAACCGATAGGTGAGTATCTTCCTTGAGGTCCTTACATCTGTAAGATTCTAGAAGCCTGATCATTATTCCATGTTTGGAGTTCGAAGAACTTTGCATCCAAGAGGTAACCGTGTTACGGAGCAGTACCGCTCTGATCATTTCTGAGTGGGTTCTAAGGTCAGAAGAGATTGTCGCTTGGGGTACGAGACGGACCAAGCGCTACCGCGCTTTCTTTGGGTATGAAACAATTTTTGACGGATTAGATATTCCTTCCATCTTCTAGGTTGTTTCACCGCCTATTCATTCTTTTTTCTTTGTATGACTGTCATCATCAGGGCAATTTCCCCATGCCTAAATCCCTATTACGTTCAGATTAAAGGCACAGTTCACGATCAAAGATATCTTAAATTACTTCCTAGGATGAACCTGTAACCTCCGGGGATAGCCTAAAGGATACTGTCGGATCGAAAACGACCAATATAGGTAGCCAATATAGGTATGGAGTAGTAGGACCCCCAAACCGGCTCAGCCGACGTGCACACCCAAAGGAGAACGAATTCTTACCGGAAAATTGTAAAGATTGCACAATTCGTACCAGGACGGACACGTTGCATACAGGCAGTTTACTATAGTCAGCTGTACCCAGTGGCGCGCACATTCGGACATCTCGTCTGAATATGCATTCCATGCAACTTTTGTCGTCACATTACCGTCCAACCACTAATTTCACTTCTTTTTTTTTGAAGCGTTAATTTCTCTAAATACGCCGATTTTCGCGTTTCTCCGCCACTTCTGCACTTACTTGGACTATAATTTCCATTATTCGTCTAAAACTCTACCCCGAAATTATCGTGAACTCTGCCTTCTTAGAATACCTACATATATCCTATACTCGAAGCTGACGAACCGTAATAGACACAGCATCATAAAATCGTTTGCCAGTTTAATGAGTCTGTCAGATGTTATGCTGCTAGAAATCATGCCAGAAAGAGCACCTCGCTCTGTTGGACCAGTCTTTTATCAGCTTACAAGCCTATAAAAACTCTTGAACCGGTTTTCTATGCGGTAGGCTTTCGAGATTTACTACGGTCAACATTATTTCTTTCATTTCATTTTACCTGTTTCTAAATATTGGGTTGTAACACATGCTCGTAGAGTTTTTTCACAAAGACTCATTTGTACAAAAAACAATAATTATAATAATAAATTTTCGAATAAATTATTATAATAATCAGCCAATTCACGAGTGGTTTGGCGACCATCTTCCTTCAATAGTGTCTGGAGATGCTCTTCGTCGAATTCTGCAGATCGTCTGCTTTGAGGCTTGTTTTCAAGGTGAAAGTCGCCATTTTTTAAACTTTGCTAACCATTTTTGTGCAGTAGACACACCTGAAACACACACGCTGCATATGTCTCGAGCGGCCTCGGCTGCTTTTTGAAAAGCAGCCGAAGCCGCTCGAAAAGCAAGGAAAAGCAGATGTTGGAAATGCTGATTTTTCCCTTTCTGGATATTCCATTTCTGAGCTAGAAAAAACCCGAACAATTAAGTTATCCAAAAAAACAAATAAAAAAGTCTTGTAGAGGAGAAAGGGCTCTTTTGAATGAATATATACACTTCGCTAAAAAACAAAACAAGTCGTTGTAAAATAACTCCAACGCAAAGCTCTACGAACTTATGGCACAACCCAATAATTACCGTAATAACTCACTTTTCCATGCATTTGATTGCAAAAATGTGTGGTACATTTTAATTTTTGTAGTCGCAATCAACCCTTGAAGAACCTTGTTTAAAAGTTGGACGAGTTTCCATCGTTTTTCGAGAGGAAATTCCCTGAAACCGGAAATTTTACAAAAACGTCGGCTGACTGGTGAAGGTGAGGGGTTAATTGTAGTAAGTATTTGACTAATGTTCTCGATTAGGTGATGATGGATGGTAATTTTTCTTCTTATTCCTTGACATACATGGTGATTGGCCATATTTCCTCATTTTATCGGTTGTCCAGAGGAAGAGATAGATCCCATGATCAATGCAGATGCAAAGTGTCCTTGCTACCGTAATAACTCACCTTCCCATGCATTTGCAATTCGAATAGGCGCATTCTGAATGACAGGTTGTTTAACAAAAACTTTTATTAGTGAGGGGGATCCGTTCTGTAATGACGATGATGCGGAGGCTCTTTGCCGGAACGACTTTGGATCTCATCTCCCATCACAACCGGTTTATTACTGTGGATCGTTTGGCGTTACGTTGGTACTCTAATATGGACCGGAGAATTTTTTAGCCTTCTGACCGGCTCTGTTCTCTCCCCGCTGTTTGATGGAGGTTTTAACAAGGTACGTAGCAGGGGCTAGTCCAATGGTTCCAGATAAACTGGCACGGACGGTACTGACCTTCTGTGAAATCATATTCTGGCGAGAAGGAGCTAAAAGTCCTTAGTTTGCTGATTCTCATTCCTAATAGGCTGTGGTCGCCCACGAAGAATCAAACAATCCTTCATAGAATTCATCTTGGCGCTGGAGCAAATTTTCTCAGTAGAGCGTACTTACTTCTTCTTCGAGAGAAGGATATAAGTGTAAACGGGAGCTTGCGAAAATCAGGGAAATCGAATACCATAAACATTAAATTTATCGAAACGGTTGAAATGAAGAAGTGGCGTAAAATGCTGGGGCACACTGGGTCAAAGGAACAAAGGAGGTCCATCCTTATCAAAGCTTGTTCAGCTACCTTGGGGAGCCACTCCCATATTTTTTGTAAGCGTAGCGAGCCCTGAGGGGCACGAGTGTTTCCCTTTCATCATTTCGGCCCGGGCTACGCTCCATTCCGAACACTTTCTACCTCGCAACATCGCTATGAATCGTCTCCCCAACAACCGACTGTTCCATTTTTTTTTATTTTCCCCTCATTACCTCCTATTTATCTTACCCATTTTGTTCGGAAGACTAAAGATGACCTCATGAGGGGTAGCGGAGCTAAAATGAAACATATTTGCGTTCGTGGCGTGGAGCTCCGTAAATCTCCCGTTGGCCGTAATTAGTTGAACGTATAATTCCGCACGGCCTACTAGCGATTCGCTGGGCGTTCTCAGCCGGCCAAAGACCGGTTGACGTATGGCGTGAAGTATCCGTCGGGCCACTTGACAGCCTTATTCAACCCATTCTGTCTGGGGTTTTTTGTCGCCTTAGTACGATTACCACCCTCCTGTAGATCATTTATGCTTCAATGTCATCTACGCAAGTTTATAACTTGTTACCGTATCATCGGCCAAGAACTTTTACTGTTATCTTTGTGTAAAAGTATAGGGCGATTTTTGTTACTTCTATGACTAATTATTGATAGAGGGATCTGAGAGGTTTTCGGAGAAACAGCATTTTTATTTCCCTATGAGTCGGCTGGTTGGAAAGCGCTGTTTCATATTTACCTTGAAGGTTTAGAATCGTTCAAAATAATATTCCAGCGATATCCCTGTTTACTCTATGAATCACTCTGAATTTTTCCTTTTTTTTATTTTTCATTTTGTTGATTTTACATCTCAACCGCTGGCACTCTTTTATCATCATAGCATTTTGAAAACTGCTTGGCATTCAAGTATCGGAAACTTTAAACGATTCTTCAGCTACTTTGATATTCAAAGGGAACGCCTTCCCTGGGAAAAGGCAAGAATCAGCTATTCGACCAAAAAGGTCATGTGTCCTGGGAGTTTTGGTCTTCTTTTCGCACGCCCAGGATGCAAAGGAAGTTTTGCTGCTTTATGCCTGTCCACTTACCTTTGCGTTCTACTCATCAAGATGTTGGCGAGTTCTGTTCCCACAATGGTACATGGGAATGATTTGTTCTGATCAATCTGGGGAATGCGCCATAACTTATATATGCCCGTTTATTTCATTCTTAAATGTCATTTTGAACATGATTCCTAACTTTTGCATCATTTTGTTGAGTCCAGCAGAAATGACAAGGCTTCCTACAACAAGGGTTCCATTTTCGACCTACACGTGCGCGGACCTGTTCGAAGGAAAACGTGTGAGAATGGTCTCCTCCAGCGGAAAACACTTCAGTGGTCTTCAACTCTCAAAACAACTGGGTGCTTGCCCAACCGTCTGAAGAAGAACGCGAGAAGACGCCCTTTCGCTACCCTCCCATTCAGTCTTTGAGCTGACGTGAGCTAAAAGGTAGACGCTTTCGTTTTCTGGCATCGGGAGTTAGGACCGATGGAGGCTTTTGTCTGATGATGATTTTAGACCTGGGGTCTGCGCATTATGGCAGAAACGACTTAAGGTTTCAGTAAGATTCCGCAGCCGCCCAGGAGCCGAAGACAGTCCAAAGCTGATGTCGCAAAATCTGCCTAGCTTTATGTCTGTGGCAATCCTCTAGCCAGTCGGAGCCGCTGGACTTCGCGGTTTGCAGATGTCAGAAGACGATGGTCTGTGCTACAGGATACCGAAATCTGGTCTCGTCTCGCTCAAAGCCGCCGTTTGTCAAGAAGAGGGCGAATTGGGCGTCGACTACTTGCGCCTTGTATATTGCCCCTATCTTGGAAAGCTAGTAGAGGGAAGGTATCGTGAATGTGTGAAGGGAGGACAGGGGTTTGAAATTCCGGGAAGTGCTAATGCTATGTTGTTCATTACTAAATGGGAAAGCTGCGTCAGCAATTCATTCTATTTCAGCCATCGTTTTATCGTTTTCAGAGGAAAATAAGGTTAACCATCTGTGGGTAATTTGGGCCAATTGCGAGTTTGACGAGTGGAATTGGTTCAATTTAATTTTTTGGGTTGATTAAATTAATTTCTTGCGAATCAATATCTAGTCTTCTCATTAATCAAACAAATGGTCGTCATTGTCACGGCAGTGGAGCTGCGCTTGAGATATCCGGTCGAAATTCTCCACCTCTATCGCTTAATCACCGTCGGGCCCTCTGGATCCCGTCCCGTAATCCACTCGTTTGCGATAATTCATTGGAAAGCTTTTTCACACATTTTGCTGAAACTTCACGCTCGTTGTTGCACGCTTTTTTCTGGCTCCTCTCACAATAATCCATTTTGTGTGCGTGTTTTCCTCAAGTTTAATTTGCATTTACGAGGATTCCAGTGCCACTGGCGTCAGCTGACATCTAATTTTCCCTTTTTCTCTTGCTCACAAACTCCTGCAGAGCTAGCATTTTGTAAATTTGGTGCAGCAGGCTCGGAGGCTCTGACGAAAGAGGAAGCGGCAGTGACTGCGGGTTTGCCTCGGAAAAAACGTCTTTTTCTTCAGAAAAAAATGCCGTTCGAAATCAAATCAGCTATGAAGGTCGAAGCGGCAGACTAAGGATTTTCTTTGAAAAATCCTGTATTTATTACTTTAGGCGTATTATTCCGCCTGAAGTGATCTCCCCCTCTGGCTATTTCTTTCTGGCTGTCCAGCCACTGCATGGAGTAATGCCAAAAATTTGAAATTGGCCCCGAAGTTTCAAAAAAAAATTGAGATTCAGAAATAGTAAAACTAGAAATTGGGGAAAAATCTGAAATTGGTATCTATGGTCTATATTGGTATTTTAAAACATTCCCAGGGCGTTAACTAAGCTAAGATTTCTGGGAACCTAATTCAAATCTGCTCTGGAGCAGAATGAATACTTCATCCCCGAAGAGAAAACAGGTCTCGAGTACGTCGTGGCTGAAAAATATGAGACGGCGGTCTGGTCATAAGTTCTCGTTTAACTGATTCTATTTTTTGACTTTTAGGTAACGACCTGTTGCTGTAAACTTTCAATTCAATTTCAAATTAGCATTTTCCTAAAAAGGGTTACAGTGACTTGTTTTTCCCTTCCCAGACAGTTTCACTGGTGCAGTTCTTTTAAATGTTCAAGATTTGTCCATAACCATAACCGGTTGCATGGAGCACTTTTTAGTCAGCTCAACACTTCACTAATACGTCTGCACTTTACTGGAATTGGTTTCATTTTTATTGTATTTGTTCAGGGAGTTGAAGGATACTGTAACCACTTTTATTACATTTAAAAAGTTTGCTCATCATAAAACTACAATGCAGGAAAACCAGTTAGTTTCAGCGGTGTTGAGGTTTTGTCCACTAAATGTAAGAGCGATGTTGCTGCGGTCAAAAGCAGTGGGAAGCGCTGTATGTCGGGCTCGTAGTCTTGTCAGCAAGTCCCTTCCTGACAGCACCGCCCCCGATCGGACGTGTTAGCACGGCAAGAGGTGCATGTAGTTGGCCATGATAATGTATGATGTGAACAAGCGGTGGCAACAGTAGTGCTAAGGTCGAGTAATTGGTGCTATAGACAGGTGGTATCCTATGTCAAGCTCAGGGACTCATTCGGAGCCCAGTACTTAACGTCTTCTCGGGAATTTGTTGGGACACACAGGGAATATTGAATCTCATCACCTATGTTATTCACTTTTTGGTTATTTGTTTACTCATTTACTTTGTTGCTTTGGAGTTTTAGAGGTTCAAAAAGTTGGAAAATTCTATTTTCCTTTGGTGAACTACTCAACAACTACCCTTCACTTCATATGCTTTACTCCATCCACTTACTGCTATACCTACAAGTGGTCATATTCCTCTCCTCCAAGACGGCAAGTAGTTCAAACGTTCAGGAAAGACCGAGCTCTCTTTGAAGAGACCAGGAGCTGTTTCGGGAAGAGACCGGGTCTTTTTGCATAGACCAGAGGCTGTTTCTCACGTCATTGTCGTCATAAGAAATCGGTGGAATGGCTGAACATTGTGGCCGTTTGGTTGCATACCCCAGCCGTCCCTGGTGATTCACCTACCTCTCTCGATGTCTCATGCGATCTCGGCACGTCTCCACCACTCGTCCCCCCGTTTTTATGACCGAAATGGCGATGTTTTATCTCGGCATTTACGATGCAACACGTTCGTCCCATGTGATTGCTGCTGACTTCAACAGAGCACATGGACCATTCGTTGTTTGTTTTTTCGACCCGAACATTCAATAATTATCGATTTCAATGGTTGTTCAGGTGGGAAAAATGCCCTCACTATTGCCCTTTTATGGGCTCCGCTTACAGGGGCACTGAAATGGTGGCGTTACTGTCTGCCGGACTACTCGTTTCCAGTTTACTGCGCCATAATTTTCTATGTGCTGTACTGTGCTCTATAATTTCAGCTACCAGACTGAGTAGAGGTGTAAAAAGAAGGCGAAATATCATTTGAAAGGTACGAGAGGGTCGTCAAGAGGGTTGGTACGATAGTCAAACCAGCACAGTATCACCGCCGATGGTGTTTTAATTGCATTTTACGACTACGCCCCGCTTTGGTTCCTCTCGCCATTCCCAGAAAGACATAACCCCATTGAAGAGTTCCTTCGTATATCAACTATAGAATTGGTTCAGTACGAAGATTCAGTGGGAAATTTCTGGGTTAATTTGAGATCTGTTAAGGAAATCGTCAATAGCTGGATGAATCCCCTATCCTTGACCACTTTTCGTGCAAATTCATGCTCCCGATCCAATTCCCGTTCGTTCGGTTTTTGGTCCATTTTATCGTCGTTTTATCATCGCTTGAATCACTCTGATAAGCGTTCATTGCCTAGACAAACCTTCAGATGGGCATTCAGGTGGCCTTTGTTCAACCTAAATCTGAAGCATAGCAACTTTGCGAGCTTCCACCTCAGTTTCAGTTTGACTTAACTTCTTGACATAAATATTTTGCTTTTCGATAGCCCGATGAACTCTTAAGATCTGTGAATTTTAGACATTCAGTGTTTGTATGAAGAGATTTCTCTTAAAACATTAGACATTCAGGGTACCGTGTAGAGGGTTCTCCTCATGGAACTATTCCCAGAGTCCTCTTCTTGGCTGCCTCGTCATGCAGTTGTCATTATTTACCATTTATGACATTAATTATTCACCTTGAAAGATTTTCCCACCTTTCTTCCTACACAAAAGATGTCGGGCTCGTCTAGGGTAAACATGACTCATAATTGTCATAATTTGTCATAAAGGGGCTAGTTTAAGAACATTTCCAGCCCCAAGCCTTGTATATAATGGCAGAACTATAACTTATTCCTCACTTTGAGGTTAACCGTTGGGTCTGCCATCAACTATGAACCTAGTCTCATATTTCGAAAGTGATTTCGAAATTGTCAGGGCTGAGCTATGAAGGACCTTCTGTAGTGCAGGGTTCAAGCTAGCTTTTACGTTTTTATTGTCACTATCGACTTTTATTGATTTTAATCGGTTACCCTTTGGTAACTTTGCCGGTGAGGTTATTAAAGCTGTGAGTGGCATTGAAAATGGTGTATTATTAGTAGAGAGTTCATATAATCTTTGAAAATATATGAAAATCAACATAGTGGAAGGTTTTTTACTCTGTCAAACTGTTGTTTTCCCGTGATTAGCTGAAATATTCTTGATTCTGGTCCGTTCTTGATGGTCACATTGCTCTCCACGGTAGCCTTCTCACCACCGTCATCTACCCTACCGAACTTACTGGTTTCTGAAGACCAAGTCCTTGGGTGTTTTTAGTCAGCTGGAATCAGCAAAACATGCATTTTTACAACTGATAAGGGAGTCGTTTCTGTCTCCCAGGTAGCGGTTATCACAGCCAGCTGACCTTCCAGTTACCTGCAATCAATCTCATAGTAGGAGGACGTTGACTTGTTTTCATTGTCGTACCCGGTTTATTCATCATCTGACCCCACTTTTTCTCACTTTACATCAGAAGTTAAGTTTGTGTCCAGAAGAATGGAAAATTTCGAGGGGAGAGGGCTCCAAGCTCGGCTTCTTTGAGAGCTTGGCCCGCTGCCCACATTTCTTCGTCAGTAGGGACACCTATTTTTGGAATGGGCGTTCAATTTTATGCCCAGTTGCAGATAGCGAATTTAATGGTTCATTAATTATTGCCACACTTCCGCTGCTTTACTGCTGAATTCAGAGTTTTACTGATGTTTTCACACGAAAATCTGTCCTTAGTCCAATTTTCGTCCTTTTTTTGATCTTTTGAACGTTCACTACCTCCTTCCGAAGTTTAAAAAGAGAAACGGGTAGATTGCTAGGTTTTGGTCGATCTTTTGGGGTATGCCCTTCACTTAGCCTCCACATGGGGTGCCTTTGAAATGTTCTGATTTGATGGAAATTTTCCAACCCTAGAATGGCACTGCCACTGCATTGCCACTACACCATCTGCATCCATGCCCTTGAATCTAGGAATTCTCTTACAGTGTTTGTTGTGTGGTTCACGAATTCGCTCGTCGCAAAGCATTGATAAAAATCTGGGGCACGTTGTCTTTCTTCCGTTCATATGACGTAAGAAGCTTCCCCCACTCCCCAAGATCATCCTTTCCGTCATTCATCAAAGTCTTTTTTTGTCCACAGATTATTTCAAGAGCTCAAATTTCAATTTGAAACCATGGTTACGTCCAGATTTTACCCTTTATACTGAATTCCATCAAAACTTGATGGTAAAACTAGCCATTTCTCCTTCTCTTCAGTCGTTTTTTCCTTGGATTCGATGAGTTTCAAAATAAGGTTTTGAATTCCGGTACCGGTATTCATAGTACAAGTTATCGTATTAGGTATCCATGACAGCTGCTAATGGATGTTGGCCAGTAGTTCAGGATTCTGTTCATTGATTCGATCTAGATCTTCGAATCTGAAATTTGCAATGTCTGAAGATAATAGAATTTGTGAGGCCTTCTTAGCAAACCCTTGATCTCTCAAATCCTTAAACATATAGTATCATTGTACTTATCGAGCTTGTTTGTAAAGGGTTAAGGTAGATGGACGACAAGGTTCAAACCTTGGTAACGGGCATACTTTCGATTCTACAAAATGCAGAAAACGTAGCACCTCCAAGCAGAGCATGTACAGCTTTCTTCATCGAAATTCCATGTTATTTGTTAGTCGCTGGGAGGGTATTGAAGGACCCAATCTCACTTACGCAACCCATACATCGAATCTTTCCGAGACGAGCACACTTCCCATCCTTAAAAGTCCAGCTAATTTGTATTAAAGTAGCGTGTAAGCATTAATCCTCGAAATGACCACCTAAAAGTACTGAATCTTTGGATAAACTAAGCCTGCGTTCAAATGAACTCGTGTTTAAATCTGGGATTCGAACCCGAGACAGATCTCAGCGAGGTCGACAATCGTAACCTGCTTCGTTGATACTCTTGGTGATTTGGTTTCAGCATTTACTTCTGTGTCAGTGTTTTGAAGGTCATGCTCTCCTGTCGCTATATTGCTATTGTTCACCAAAATCCATTAGTTGTATAAACGGTTATTTCAGAGACGACCAAAGCCACATCAATACGATGGTCTTTGTGGAACCCCAGTCTCTCCTTGAGAGGGCTGTGCTAACTCGTCCAATACCAGAAAACGCACGAAAACTCGCTCATCTTGTAGAGGTGACTGAACGGCGGATAGATGTCGGTGTAAGTTTCTTTCCATCCCTTCTGACAGATGGATTATTGAAATTTTTCAATTAGCTGCCAAAAACTACTTGTTTGGCTTCGCTGTTCGTAGAAAATCGAATGCGCACTATATCCCTAGTGGGCATTGACGAGTATCGCCAATTTGAACGTTGCATATGAGAAATCGTTCCCAGGGGGAGTAATTCACCCACACTCCAGAGATTTGGCGATGCACTATAAGCATTAGCTATCTGCTTTTTCTCTTGCTAATGGTCAAGATGTAGTACGGGGTGGAATGGTTGAAAATGCAAACGTAAGTGGAGCCGTGGGACTTCAAGACGGTTTTTTCCTGGTCCGGGTCTTCAACTTTCCACCTTCCCCGACAAACCTATCTATTGAATTTCATACTTAAGAATTCCATATTCTAGCTCTACTCGGGAACATTTTGACTTTCTCATAGCCTGTGTGCGCACCAATTTGAGTGGGCGGATTTCTCGTAGTGGTTCAATTCGTCTCGTGAGCTCTTAATAATATGCATATTTACCGTAAGACCTTCGAGCGACGGAAAGCGGTGGCGGCGGTGGCGGCAGAGAAGTCTTCGCAGAGAAATGCATTAGAGCGAAGAGGTACGGCGCTATTCAAATGCAAATGGTCCGCTATCTGGGGATTTCCGCCGCTCAGTTCACTCACGTTTACAATTCAAAATGTCGGCGGCGCAGTGAGTTGGAACATTGGCGGAATATGGGTTGACCAGGGGACCAGGGGATAGCCATTTTGGATCTAGAGGAAATAGCCTACCCGTTTCTTCTTAGCCATGACAGTAACTGGACATAATAGAGATCAAGATCGACAAGTTCAACTCAAGACAAATATATTTGAAGGTATTCTGGGAAAGTGCAAGATTTTCATCATGGGGTCAGTTTAGGGGAGTATATCAGACCTCCGCTTGGACTACATGTCACGCCGGTTCTTTGACTCTATAAGTTTGGCCCTGCGATATCGGATTCGGATTGGGTGGTGGTATGTTCCTACCAAAGACCATCATCACCTAGTCCGATAGTGGTGGACAATGGTGCAGATGGGAGGTGGTGGCAAAGCTAAAGCTCCCATTTTTCTGTTCCGAGTAAACAAGTCAGGCGAATATTAAAAATACGATTGAAAAACAGCCAAAGTGATCCGAAAAATGTTGAAAAACTCGATAATTCGTTGCCGAATCGAAGTGTTTGAAGAGAACTCCATTTTCGAACTAATAATTTCAAACATTTACGTGGTAGAGCTAGAGTATGAAGGTGTCTTTTTAGGATCACAGTGTTTTCTACCGGGAAGCATTGCCTCCAGACAGTCATTACACCAAAGCGGCCGTTGTGTTCCTTCATGGACAATCCTACTCGTCATCGACGTGGACCGATCGAGGGTGAGGATTTCACAATTTCAGACAGCTTGAAGTTATCAGAGCTGGTGACTCATCTCATACGGTTATTTGCTCAGCTGCTATCTAAGGCATTGGTTACCATGACTGTTAATAGCTCTTTTTGGGATGTTTACATTATCTTGAGAATAAGCCATGAACTTGAAAGCCTCACGGAGTTCCACAGCCTCCAATCCCTCGACATTTCCTCCTATAAATTTATTCATTTTTATTCTAGTTCTAACTTGATCTCAACAGCTTATTTCCTTTTCCACCAAAATTATGTCCTCTTAAAATTTCCCTTTGCAATATGGGCTAAGCAAAGAATTTTTGGGCCAAACTCAAAGAAGAAATTCTACAAAGCTATCCATCTTTCAAGACCGACATTTCTTTTCCTCGATGTTTCTAGGCTTACTAACGCAGTTTCCTTCTTGGGATCTCGTCATTTTTTCTCAGCACTTCATTGAAATTTCATGATTTCATGTAGTCGCATCATCGAATATGCATGAAGTTTCATGAGAACATATTTCAGGTCTCTAAGCACCTTTGCCGCTCTCGGTTACCATTGTATAGCACCAGATTTGCCAGGATCTGGTCAGGTATGTTTTGAACCTATAAAAGCTTATCAAAAGCAGTCCTTACGATGAATGCGGTATGCAAAAGGAAGTTCAGGTAGGTTGGAGGGGGTGGCACACGGTGTGGCGAGGCGGTCTGCAAAGGTTTGGAAGCGGAACCGACCCATGTTTCCCGACTTCCTTCACAAAAAAAAACGAAGACTTAGCTTGTTGTAAAGATTAGATCCAACGTACATGATCCGGGAACTGAATCCAGAGTCGATGCTTGATCAGGCCAGCCAACCATTCTATCCATACGGGTCGTTTAATCGGTACCTGACACAGCTGATAGGATAAAAGTGCTGTCTTGTACATCGGCTGTCTTTCGAAAGTCATTGTATGAGCTGTGTACGTATTCAAACGCTACTGCGTTTCTGAGTGGAAGTAAAACACGGAGCGCGTTCAGTAACGGGTTGATTGAGGCCACAAGCTCTTTCCTTTATCGATAAATGTTCTTTATACATATGTAACATTATCACATTATCCACTGAACCCAGGAGCGGAGTTCCGCCCATGGTGGGCGGTTTGTGCCTGCATATGCTTCAGATTTAAATCCATCTTTGAAACATTAACCATTCTAGTCCTTTCAGACACGAGGTCCTGCTATAAGTGTACACGACAAGCCCCAATTTTTACTGGCATTTCTGAGCGTGCTCGGCGTTAAACAGGTTAGCATTTCGGGTTCATTCGGAGTATAGGCTAACTGAGCAAATCATTCTCTAGAAATGAAGAACTCTAAGCTTTGAATAGCTGAAAGATTTTTATCAATTTATTCCCTTTTTCACTCTTCTAAATATCTTCTGTGTTGTGATAAACATATAATGAAGTTTTATAACTTTTTCAAGGTGATGGTGGTAACAGCCTCCATGGCAGCTCAGTACGTTCTACCCCTTCTCACCCAAGACATTTTTGTTTGCGTTGTTGGCATTGCACCTTCTAACACCCACGAGATCACTCAGCCATCGCTGTACCGTACTCCGATTCTCGTCTTATGGGGTGAGTTCGAATCCTAAAACAGCTTTGAATCAGCAGGAAATCGCATTATCCACTGAACCCATAAGCTTGCGGAGATCCGCCCATGGTGGGCGGAGCTTGATCATGTTTTTGATGTTTGTCCCTGCATATACTTCAGATTTGAATCCATGACTCCTCGATGTTTCAGGAGACCACGACACCTCCCTGGGACCTACAGCGGCAGCGAACCTACGAGTTCTGCCGAACGTTCGGCTTCATAAAATCCCTAACGCCGGTCATGCCTGTTATTTGAACAATCATCAAGCATTCGAGGAAGTCTGTATGAACTTCTTCGATTTGATACGAAATTATCACGCTTTGTAGTCGATGTTCACCTTGTCGCCAGTTGAGATTCCGTGCTAACGTTGCCATTTCGTCCCGCTGCTCAACCTCATCTGAGATTTCTTTTCAATCTATTCCATTCGTTGATTACATTCGTACGAGTACTTTTTTTCGTTTTTTCTGAGTTGATTTTCACTGCTCTAGTCCTTTTCATTTTTTTTTCTCTTTAAGATTCAGTCGCTCCGCTAATAACTGATGCTGCAGTGGAAAATGTTTTTCTGATGCGTTTTAATAGTGATTTTTTCGATTTTTTCTCGTCTTTCCCAGTGTATGTATGTTGTATCTGAGCCCTCACTTCTGCCAGTCCGGTTTACTTTCTCGTCTTCGCTTCAGCATAGCTCGTTGTGCATATTGAATTTTTGAATGCAAAAAAATAAAGCCGAATAAGGAACTTTCCGTTCTACTTAAAAAATTTCTGGAGAGGGCAACTTTCCATTGATGTGCTGGTTTGAAAACGCCGTGTATTCGACTCCTAAGAATTATTGTAAAGCTGTTGGATAAGCGCCAGAACCATCTAATTGATGCCGACCATTTTTCGTAGCAAAAGTAAATGTCGTTTTTCTGAAATGCTTCATTAGTTGCTACTTTTCTTCTTCATTGTGCCGTTCGAGACATTTTTTTGTGAGCAAGTAGCGATAGCAAATGGTCTGCGGTCTGCGATTGTAGCTTGAGTTACGTGCATGGCGCAGCTCGAAGGATTTGGTAACCTCTGCGCAGTACATCCCTCAATTTACTCTCCCTTGTGCAGGATACGGATCTACTTCTGAATATTTACAAACCTCTAACAACACCAAAAATTGTTCTATAGGAAAAAGGGTTTCTTGTATTTGGGCGTTTACTAGGGATTCCCATTGGATATTCGACACGAAAGTGGAAGGGGCTGGGCAAAAAACTGCCATGATGAACACAGTGCAGCCATTCCAGGACCTCTGAACTTTGAACCTATGGGAGACTTGGGTCATCGATTGGCCAGTGCAAATCCCTGGTTATTGTGTTATCGATACCCCGCTGCGGACTGTCTTTCTTTGATGCTGGCCTCCTGCTGCCACAATTCAACCACTTTTCTAGAAACTTGCAAGCTTATTGATTATTTACTCGACAATACTTTATATCGGCCACTACCTTGGATGAGTTTTTTCTTGAATTATTTGATCGATGGGTCGTTATGCCAGCATATCGCTTTAATCGTAAGAGTGCGCATTACCTTACTTCGTTCTTCACCGTCTTTTTAAAGTGACCGATTCGAGTAGGGATGTTTTGAGATGTATGTATATATGATAAATCCCGTAATCGTAGTATTTCCCGGTAAAAGAAATTGGGGGTTTCAGAGGGGGGGGGGTAGGAAGATTTCAAATTATTGATCAAGTGCTGCGTTGATGCCTTCGAGCGTTTTATTGGATTCATAAACCGGTCTCTGTGGTCTCCATGGGTCTGAATGGGGAGCAAAATAATTTGTGAAGCTTCAATTGAAGAAAAAAGCTAGCATGAACAGGTACCACTAACCCAAGCTTTTGAGCAGCCAACCAATCTCTCTCAAATTTAAAATATCAACGGTAAAAGCATGTAAAGGGGCATGAAAGCCGGCAGCAGTGATGTTCGAATCAGTTTTCATAAGTTCATAATTTGCTTAGGTACCAAATACTCGACCTTGTAGGCATCATCTGAGTACAGTTAGTGTATTGCAAAAA
>UZAF01016380.1:36165-67718 GCA_900617895.1 Haemonchus placei | reverse complement strand
TATATATATATACACAATTTCATATTAGTTTAGCAAGTTTTCAGGAAAAAAAATATGAAAGCAAAAACTCATGAAATTTTGCGTTATTGTGATCACCATCCCTGAAGCATCTTATGGAGGGATAGTATTTGCAAGACTTTAGCAAGCATCTTGAAGGGTTCCCCATCTAGGTAGTGGCTGGGGTCAGAGAACAACCTGTATTCAAAACTGACTGTAATATCATCCCTTCTTGATGTTTTTCCTAAGAGCTGTTGTTTCGCCTTGGTGCTATGCGAAAGACTATCACCCCTCGTTTTACGAGAGCTCGTTTTACGCGGGAGTAGAAGCCATAGCTGCCCGTTCTACGGAGGACGACCCGTAATCCCTGAAGCAATCTGTAGCAATGGAAGCATTCTATTAGCCTTCTGTGTAACGAGGCGCTTTAGATTTGGAGGATAAGGTCACTGAGAAATGGTGGCTTTTCACCCTCTGATCTTGACCAAATAATTGGGAACACTGCCTATCAAGTACTTTGGCTAGCCTCAGTGTAAAGGCCTGGAGATCCGAAAAAATTGAGGAGGAAGATCTCCTGATAATCTAAAAAAGATTGGTCTTTTTACTGCAAAACAATGGTTACAATGAGTGAATGTATGTATAATAAAGATAGGAGCCTCTCATTGTAGACTGTTTTCATTTTGCCAAACAGATTGCTATAACTGAGGGAATAAGTCGACTTTGAAAGCTGACAAAGCAAAAACTGAGCACTTGTCAATAAGTCTGTCAGGCAAAAGTGAAAAAAGTGTAAATAGTCACCCGTGGTTCAAGAATTGTAATAGTAATAGTAATAATTCTTACTATATATAAAGCGCTCTGTCTGTCTGTCTGTCTGTNTGTTTGTTTGTTTGTCTGTTTGTTTGTTTGTTTGTTTGTTTGTTTGTTTGTTTGTTTGTACGGAAATTCGAGCATGCAGGGGGGCACGCGCCGGTATTGGGCGGGGTCATGGGCGAATTCTAATTCGGTCTCATAACATTCCAGACACCGGGAAAGAATGTGCAAAGGTGAGGGATGGGTCAACAATTAAAATAAAGGAAAACTACCGGCGGTGGGCGGAGCGTTCTCGCAGTGGGCGGTACTTCGCACAGAGATTCATAACTCGATTTAACGAAGGCGTCGAGGCCAGGAAAAAAATGAAAAGAGTGGGCATGGTCTTATGAGTGCTGGGCAGGTATAAGCTTAGCGAAGCCCCGCCCATGAGGGGCGGGGCGTGCGTTGAGGTGAAAGCTACTTTTCAAAAATGAGTGTAACTTTGCTCGGAAACGTTCTGGGATGCGGCAAAAAGGTGTCAAGGTGTGAAAGAATAAATGTGGTCAAATCCCGAAAATGGGCGGAGCTGGCACATGGAAGCGGGGCTAGAACCAAAAACTCATCTATTCAAAAATTTCTGGAATGCGGAACAAATGGTTTAGAGCAGTCAAAAGAAGGGTGGTCAAGTTTATTGTGGGAAGGGTTTGCACTAAGGTGGACGGAGCTATGATCAACCACTAATGACTCTGCTCAAATATATCGATCGTGATGCTCTCAGCAGTTCAGCGTTCGAATCTAGAGAGAACTATCTTACACTGATTATCCAACATTCCGCAGAATAACTCTATCGTGGATAAGTGGCCGTCGACATATACTGCGCGCGTTAGCGTGCATAGCCAAACTGGTCAGTAATAAGCCAAAGTAATAATGACTACTGAAGGCGTGGGCAAGCGAGGTCTCAGTTGTGTACGGGATAAGAGCACCGGCACAGCACAGCACATGGGCGGGATCGAGTACCGTCTCAATCCATAACTCGCCAACCTTGTGACACTTTCGCATCGCATTTGCGGCGAAAAAACAGTAACTGGCAAAATAATTACAAAATAACAAGCAAGTTACATATTTCCGAAGAATACACTTATAATTCTTAAAGTGGCATAGGTAATTGAAAAAAGAGAAAAAACACAGTCGAGAATGTCATCTGATTTTTCTTTCCACAACTCGACTACAGTCACTAATCACTGGCCACGAGAAATTCTGGTGTTTGGTTTGTCGGACTCACGTCCGTCTGTCCATCCGCAGAATTTCCCGTGACTATGATAAAAGAAATTATATGGAAGTCTCGTCGCGAACTAAGGAAAGCTTCAAAAGGAAGATTATTGTGATGTTAGCGATAAAGCTCACAAAGCAAGGACCATGATAGGCATCCACTTTGCTCAGGTTATCCCGATCAATCAATTGAACAATCAACCGCTATAGAGTTCCTTTCTGTAGACTAACCATCTGAAGTGATTGTGCAACCTAGAATGAGGTGAGATCTCAAAACAGGGTCACCCTGGAAGGACACTTCAGCACTATGATATCAGTTGATCGAAACTGTTGATCTTATTTCGTTCGAACGACACTCTGAGCTGTAAATTAGAGGCAGATGCTTTTTCGGTGTTTTATCGAATCATGCGTATAAAACACAACAGACGCTTTTTGCACTAATCTGATCTCTGACCGTATTTGAAAGCGGGTTTCCCATTTGAGTTGTAACAGTGGTTAACGTATCCCATACAACATTCAGACTTCAATTTGTTTCCTCCTACTACCGGCGCTAACAACTATGTGTGTGGATTTTGCCCTTCATGAATATTTCATATCTTCCTCCTTCGCCTTTCTGAGCAACACCATGAACTGGACAATTATGAGGGTACGAGTTCTAGTAAAGAAGTTTCTGAGCAAAATTATCCTTGAGGTCCAAACGTCACAACATCACGATCAGAAAAACGCTTCGAGCATAAACCTATGGTAAGCATTGATAAAACAATCGAACTATCCCTTATTTCACGGTGTTAAACAGATCCTAGTAAGCCTTTACTGGAGAGAGCTGAACCTTTCAAAATGCCTCAACCTGATTCAAGCAGTTTTTGACCGCGCCCTATGGTTAATTACTTTCGGAACTGGATCTGAACATAAGAGACAATATCTCGATCACAGAGGGCTTGATTAAAGCCTTTTATTGGCATCTTTTATGGTCCACGACCGGTCGCCGGTGGGTAGCGACCAGTCGCGCGACCGGTCGTGGACTATATGAAAGATGCCATTTCTTTAGTCGCGGCTGTAGTTGGGTGGCTGCTACCGCATCGAAGCAAATAAAGTCGCGATTCATACTGGTAATCTCGGATTAATCAGCGATGAAAAAATCGCATAAAATTCTTATATTGCTGGGTGAATGAACTTGTATTACCGAAAAATTCTATAGATGCGCAAATGTGACGATTCCTGAGAAACCTCAGGTGTTTTGTAATGGCTATAAATGTTTCAGCTGAACATCCCCGTAATCCAACAGCAGCGTCTAGATAGATCACAACCTGATGAAAGTGTGGCCATCGAGGTTCGAGGTAGGTCAAGTGTATGAAAATGTTGAATGTTGAGTGCTTGCTAAACATACTGGAAATCACGTTTTACTAAAGAATCCTGTTATAGGAAATCGAGTATTTGCGACACACGCAGACGCCAGTAAAGACATAAGTTTCATGCCGGCTGGTATTTGAGCCTTTGAACAAACATTTTGTGTTAAGTTTGTGTTGTTGTTGTTTTTGTCACAAATATTAACGAAGGAACATTCAATCATTGAATAAAGTTCTTTTCGTTCCCTTATGTTAACGCGATTCAATAAAAGAACTTGGAACAAAACGTATCGAAGAATAAACAAATCAATTGAAGGTTCATCACGTACCTTATCCTCGATACGCTTTTTGGGCTTTTTCGCAGCTTCTCCAAAAGATGATGTAATTCAACATGTCCTGCCAAAAGTGCTTACTGCCAAAAGTCCTGGAATTCGATGCACTCAAAATCATATGTCAATCAGAAAGCTACTAGCTATATATGTTTACATTTAAGTGTGGATGATACGCGAAGACACCATGAGAAATCGGGTTTCAAATAGTATTCGAAAAGGAAACAGTCAAGGAAAGCGTTTAAAGACCACTCCGTACCTCCACCTATACATTCTTGCGTATGCGTTCGAACACGACTACTTTAAGGATTGCGGAGTCCAGAAAAGTTTCTTATTCCAAAAAACTGAGAAAAACAGTCTACCTACCACTACACAGATGCGTCCACTTCGACTTCCTTTCAGAATCGTAGTGGCGTATTGGATGCATATGTGGCCTATCGATTACTTTTGGTGGCCAGCTGATGTACAAGTCAGTGCTTTAATGTTCCCAGACGAGTCTGGTACCAAATAACCAACCTCGAAGAGATTGAAGGATCGGTTGGCCTAGGCGTAAATCATTCCGGAATTGGAACTCGTGACAATGCGTGTGTGAGGTGCGCCACTTGCCATTACACTACATCCGCCCATAAGACTGAATCAATCATGATCAAGCTCCAATCAAAAAAGCGATGAAGGTTGAGCTCAGTTGACACTGTTCCCACTATCAGTTGCTGAGGTATTTCAAGGACCCACGAAATTACGGTGAGAAGGTAGGTTACGTGCACGCCTTAAGAGATCTCGAACTTCAGTAGTGCCGTGGAGACGCTCGATTGGATATTCACAAATTGTCTTGATCCATTTCAGGCTCTGGATGCCTCAACCGTCTGAGTGAGATAGTTCCATTTCTTTTTTTTTTCTAACAAAGCAAATCGTCTGAGATGAATCTAGCCCAAATAGGATATCTATCATTCACAATTTTCCACAGGTAACTGCGACCGCTATTACCTGTTATATCGATCCTCCAAGGAATATGAAACAATTCATAGCGTCACTGAGTGTAAACGATAGGCTGTTCGATCCTTCTCAATCACTGGGCGGTCAAACCTTAGAAAGTAGAGGAGGTAAGGAGAGGGATGGGGACGCTTCCACAATGACATAGATTGTGCCTATAAATCAATTTCAATCGATTATAACTCACGACTTTTACTGGTGTTGCAACAGGGTAACATACCTCTCCTGAGCTAAAGGGAAGTCCACAGGAAAATTCTCGGATAGTGACATCGATTCAGCTCGTCGGCCTCAAAGCGTTGAACTCGCAGAAAATCTTTTTAAAAAAATATCGAATATCCCACTATTCATCCTCGCAGATAACGGGTGTTGCACGCGTTGAGTTATAAAATACGTTGAAGGCTATTACTGTTCACTTGCTCACTTCATCTTACGACACTGAAAAATATCTTTCACAGGCTGTCATCATCACACTATTCCTGCAGCTATAAACGGCATCATTCTCAATACTTTCAAAAGTTGCCTATGGATTTGAGAAATATACCCTGAGTTTAGCACAAAATGTAATCAGCATCCTCAACAACCCTATCTACCCCTTCATCATCCCTTTCACCTTTCTATCAATGCAAAAGTCCGTAGGAAATCAGTTGCTATGCAATGCAAGAAAAGTTGAAACTTAGAAGAGTACTTTTTGAACCTCTTTTCCCACACATCCTGTATATGTGTTTCGTTTTCATACCATTTAGGTCGAATACCGAGGAGTCACAGGTGATAGGGTACCTGATTTCATAGTTTCTTATCATAGATTAACTTAATCAAAGATGTAATTAAGCCTCCATCACTCTCTCAGACGTTCTGCCAGCTTTGTGACGCCTTTACGTTGGAATTTATCGCTAAGGCTCAGCGAACAGCTTCCTGCAATTCTGATCAAGAGACTAACCTTGAATGAAAGCGACAAGTTTTGTTGAGCAACCAAAACGTGAAATATTCAGAACTTTCAGGAGATAATCAAAAGAACGCCACTGGTTTATTTCGCGCGATGGGAAGATACAGTACCGGTCACTGAAGTATGCGTTTTCAATTTCTTAAACGTAACTTCCGCAAACTTCAACCTTTCAGCGGGAAATCTATATAGTAGGTAACTTAAGTAGTTGTAACATTACACTTGTGCAGCAGTCTAGCAGCACACTTCCAAAGGAAACTGGCGCTTAATTTTCAAACAGCCCCAAATGCACACTTTCGCCTTCGATAACTCTTAAGTTTTTATGTTAGGAATTTCGAGGTAATTCTCGCTCCTTTGTGTCACGTCATGCACCTAGTACATCAATAATGCTCTTTCGAGGCATTCGGGAATCTGTGAGTTACGGCAAGATCAAGTTGACGCCGTCATTCAGAGCTTCTAGGCAGCCTTAACATCCAGGCGAGTTTCCGAAATTCAAGGCGTGCCAGTTATGTGCATACAAAGGATTTGGAAGAAACGAGGCCACATTGTCAGCTGAAGTCAAAAGTCACCCAGAAGCATCTACATTGACACTATGTCTTGTCGACACAAAAATTATGCAGAGTGCAAGAAATGGCTAGCGTAAAAATTTTTCGCGAAATTTCGGGGCCTGAGAGACCAATCCATCGATAAACACTGCTCCACGTCTTTTGAAAGAGGTCGGCCTGTTTGGACGTCGTTCAGCAAAGAAGCCGCTGATTTCCGCCAAGGATCGCAAAGTGCTTCTCGATTGGGCTCATGGTCACAAAAACTGGGAAATCCAGCAGCGGCGTAAGGTCATCTAAAGTGACAAACCCAAATTTTTGCTGTCCGGCAAGGATGAAATCAAGTTTGTGCGACGTCCCGTCGGTACCAGATGCCATGCAAGTTACCAGCTGACGACCGTGAAATATGGCGGGGGTGCGGTGATGGTTCACGGTAGCTTCTGTGGCGAAGGAGTTTGCCCCTTATGAAGTATCGAGGGTAGGATGATTCCATAATATGCACCAACATAATGGAGGTTGTTGTCTACCCGTTTGTTCCCAGTACTAACCCCAGTGTCTTAATTTTCCAACAAGACTATGACCCGAAGAACAAATCGAAGCTGCTCACCAACTGATTCCGTTCCTCGCTACCGTGGCCGTTGCGATTCCCAGGTCTGAGCCCCAATGATTACCTGTAGGAGTGGCTCGAGTGTCAAGATAAAAGCTTTTGGGCCCACAATGAGCATGACAAGCTCCTCAACTTAAGAGTGTATGGGAGAACATCCCTCAGGGAGAAATCAACAAAGTAATCAAGTCCATGCACCGCCGTTTCAAGCGATCATTGATTCCAAAGGTTGTGCTATGAAGCATTGGTGTCTTACTTGTTATATTTGCTCTTATGCAAGTTGTTGCGCTGAGAAATGGAAAATTAAGATAGAATGAAGTTCCACCGGTATTATGGAGCTTACCCCTTTTCTTGACAAAAGTCTTTCAAAATAGTCCACAATTAACTTGGGCGACTGAAAACTCACTCTCTGACCACATTCTGATAGGCATTCACAGTGGGAAACCAGATATGAAGATGCTGTTTTAATGAAGTTACGTTTGAAAAAGTGAAAACGCATTCTTCACTGACCGGTACTGTATGTAGATTCTAGTGTTGTTCAATTGAATTTCGACTTCTCAACCTTTCACTTTGCGAATTGCGATTTTTTAGATCATAAGCTTCAAAGAAATAGCAAGAAGTGGGATCGTACGAGATGGCCGTCTGGGTATCTCTCATTCAAGCGTGATATTCCATGAATAGTGCAGCAATAAGAAGGCTGGCACAATACGGCTACTTCGAGTGTCTTTCATTTTTATTGAGAACTGGGCCCTTGAAACAAATGCACCACCATCTTGATGTATGAATCGATTCTCTCTGAATGGCACCAGAGTCCCAAGAGATACCATGCAAACTCGGAATATAGAAGAAAACGACATTACTCATGTAAAAACAGAAGTTTAACTATGAAATAAAGCTCCTTTCAGGACAACATAACAGCAGTTTCCCTTCAAAAACGATTGAATGTGATAGATGCCTTCTACAGTTGTTTTATTTTACTTTGTTAGTCACTCTTTTCTATCCTGGGCAGTCGCCTTTTACGTTCAACTCGAAAATTATTGGAGGTAATGATTTGTAAAGCCGTGCAGTAAGTTTTACCGCTACTACACGGTGCATACGAGAGCAACAAGAAGTATGCTAATCAAGCATTCAGGACTGAAATAGCGATTCAAAACTATAAAGGCCTACATGGACAAACCAAGGTCAGCACTTGCACGACACACTAGTGTGGTATTGATACATAAAGGCAAATCAGAGCTGAAGCAATTCCAACACAAGTTAGCTTTTAAAGTATGTAGCTATTGAAACATCCTAATTCTTTGAGATCTACCAACGTTTCTGTAGAAATCGTTCTCATCATGTCGGCGTAGTAGCGATAAATAATTACATCCAGACCAGTCGGTTCGCCCGGCTAACGTTGGGCTTTCTTCCTTCTTCGACAAAGCTGCAGTAATCGGCTAACTCCCACTCCTTTTCTGAGACAAATAATAGTTCCTTGTGCACGAACGTTGACACAGGACTAACACGGCAGTACAATGGCATTCAGTGAAAGTCGGTGCTTACAGCCTTGATTGGAAATGTCGAACATCTGCTCTTTTCCGCAAAAATAAACAGCAATTGAAAATTCAACTATTAGATGATCAAAGCTTTAAGCGGTACCTACAAATGTTTCAAGCAGTGAAAACATCACTATCAGATGTCGCCATCAATGGAACCTTCTCCTTAGATCAGGATCATTAGTTGAAAATTCAAAATTACGGGTGGTCGGTTGAGTTTTGTTGGAAGTGATATTGAACAAAGAGGATCCTTCATTATGTCACAAACCTTGCTGGGAAGCGGTTGTAATCTAATAGCAAGAAATGGACAAAATTCTCTTCTGCTTATCGTATTGCCGCTGATGGGTCCCTATCATGCACTTACCACTCACTTTTGGCACCCTACTGTCATCCTAGCATTCCGTCTTATCGAATGAAACATACTGAACGGTCAAAGCTATAACATAAATACCGAAGACGTTAGGATTTTGATCGGTAGGTGGTCTCTCTTAGGTCCCTTATCTTCTCCTGTCACTTATTACCATTTCCTGTCACCGAGTACCTACGATCCCGTCATATTCTACATCACTCATTAAACGGCCGAAGTTTCTCTGTTAATGCGGAAAGTGTAATCCTACCAAATTTGAACGCTCTAGGTCCACGTAAACAGGAGTTATGAACCTGCGGCCTGAAATTCCTATCAAGCACACCTCGCCCCCTGTATTCGCAGCCTTGTCCATTTAACCACCACAAGTGTTCCTATCTTCCCCTCCCCCTCCCTCCGTACTCCTTCCAAGTTTTAGCACTTTAGACCCACGACGACAAGAGTTAAGAATTTTCGGTCGGACACACACCATACACACACAAACACACAGATAAGCGAATTATATAAAGTAGGATTATTCATTCCTCATGTTCGCCTTCAGCAGCGTGATATAATTTGAAGAATAAGGATGGAAGGAGGGTAACCTCATCTCAAACGCCCATTTTCCTTTGCCTTCCAGTTAAGAAAGGTCTAGTATTAGAGTGAATGCTACTGTTTTCATAGGTTTTTGCGGCTGTTCCCATGTTTTCACGCTTAACATTTTACCATGGTCGCAAGTGAACATAGAGCAGGGTTGAGTGTCCAAGAGAGTTGAAGCTCTAGAGTGGTGTGTATGTTTCTTGTATTTGCATGCTCTAGAGTGTAATCTGGACGTCATGGTTGGAAGATCCAGAGACGATTGAAACCTGGTCGCAGTGGTGAGGTGATAACGAAGCCCCCTCATCCACTGCTAACGAGTTTCGTTACCATCAAAGGGTACAAAGTGCTTAAAGCTGGATATGAGTTTCGCTGTGATCACTTTTTCAAGAAGAGTCTTCTGAATTATAAATTCTATGCTTTGGTTTCCTTCGCTAGACACCATGCTACGCTTACTGCACCACGCTGTTTATAATAAGATTGAGAATTCATTGAAGAAATTCACTGAACGTGAACTCTGCAAAGAGGAGAGAATTCTTGTATCCCACCAGAAAGAAAGAATTAGCTCTATGAAGAGTGGGGCAATTCTGAAGTTAATAAGTTCTAAGATAACTCTTCGACTTGCAGCTTCACCTAAGAAAAAGGCTGGAAGGTCTACGTGATTATCGAGTCCATACATGTTTCATCGATGACAAATGCCCAGTCATTCCTCTGCCTTGATTCAGCATGGCTTCTATCAAGCGAACAGGTCTAGCCAGGTCAAGTCACGTGAAGACGCTATTAAATAACGATCTAATGTGAATGTAATCCGACTTATATTGAATTGTTTTCTCGTGCAAAGACTGGTTAGCCCAAGAATAATCACGTTTTTGTCTTGTCATTATCAGACAGCAAAATGAGTAGATATGGTAGTTCTCATTTCTGACCTGAGGCCTCCTGAGGATGTCGAAGGAAGGAGGACGCAGTTATCCGAGCAAGAATTCGGCGGAAGGAAGGTATCCCTACCCGATAAAGAGTTCTGCCGAAGGGCCGTACCCATTGAGAAGGAGCGAAGGTGAGTTTTTGCGCATATATTGGCTTAAGCCTTTCCAAAATCACACAACTTGGTGAAAATGTAGGTGAAGAGGGGGGGAGTCAGCACATAGCAGTGTTAGAGAAACAAGGAACTAACACGATATTACGTGTTATTTCATGTTATGCTAACACTGCGTCAGAACGAAGAAGAGGATGCGCGCCGAAAACCATGAGCTGCTATGCTGTTTAGAATGAAGGCTTGTACTTAAGTTTGAGGAGGAGAGGTGCACCTGGAAGGGTGAGGTAAATACCCAGGCCGGAAAAAAATGGAATGGGAAAAGAATTGAACATACAATTATCTCGTCCACAAACGGCGTTCTTTCTCTATTAGTTCTTAGTTAGAAAATTTATATTTCCCCGGTATATCATGAAATAACACGAAGCACCGTGATAATTCCCTCTTACACTAAGACTGTTATGTTTCTAGGCCCCAACTCGAACTACATTTTCACCTATAATTTTACTAAACTTACAGTTCGTCTCTTCTTTTTTCTTCAGAGCTTGTAGGTCGGGAAACAAACCGAGACCGTTTCTTACCCAGGCTTGACAAGCATGAAAGTCTTCAAGAGCCCTCTAGATTAGAACACTACCATAACCCCATTAATACAAGGAAGCAACATGTTACACATGAGTCTTAGTCAGCACTATTAGACTGACCATCAGAGGACGGACTTTTGCATGAAATGAGCAAGTCAGCAAGCATACTGAACTTTAGGGAAATTAACACTTGCAGAGGAAGGCTACGGAGTTGCCGTTTATGACCCCTTTTTACACTCCCTTCTTCCTTACTAGTTTTTGGATCCCTAACGGCAATGCTAGTACCTCATAGGTTTCGCCGCGATTCCTTTGCTAATGTCAAAATATGTGCCAAATTTGTGAGCTCGCAGCCACCAAGGCAATGAACTCAATGGATGCCGAAAGGTGCTGTAATAGAAGGCTTCTCTGAACCCTTCCACGTCTTCATTTGCTGACCCACCTACATATATACTGAGCAAATGCCCTAGCAACAAGTGTGGCTGATGTCCTCTACACTTATACAGTCACTTTTCAATTGAAAGGACTCGCAACGCAACTTAGGGTGTCCTACGGTGTCGTAAGGAAGGCGAGAAGGCGGCACAGGTGTTGACTAAGGAAACTACACCTTTACCTTACTCACTGGATTGATAAAAAAGAACTTGAAATTCGATCTGTGTGAGAAGTCCAGCTGAGTGGAACCATCTTGAAGACCTTGCAACATCTTCGACCATCTCAAGAGCACCGCGGCGGGAGCATGAAAGAAGACATGAAGTGAAACTGTTCGCCGTAAACAAAGAAGCAGCTTTAAAGGGCAAGTCAACAATTTGGCTGCCGTAAAGCGAAACGTTTTACACGAGCCTCCAATCAACTTGACTGAGAACACATGCTGAAGAAGGAATCTCACCCATGCAAAGAAATTTTTGGCAGTGCTGATACGGAAGTTACTATATCTCCAGATTGCAGAAGACTAGTATGGAAGATCCTTGATGAAACTTTTCCATACATTCGTTCGAATGCAATGTCTAAGAAGCTGGCAAAATATTTTGCGACTTCAAGGTAACGAAAATGTAGATTATTTTCGCACCATTTCGATATATCACTACTCACGACATGTGTCACGTAACCGAACCGTTGATTTCTGATTGTCAGTAATTGTCATCGTGACCGTAAGGCGAAGAGGATTTGTTGCATTTATTCGCGTTTGATATTATTTATCATTGTTTTATTGGTATTTTTCTCGTATTTCTATCTGATAAAGACAATGTGTTGAAGTTTAAATATGAAGACGAGGCTTAAGCAGCGACTTATGAGTTTTTAAAACGCATTTTGCGCCTAGAGAAATTTTCCTTTTAGATCAATTAGCTATTGTTGCAGATGGAGCTGCCAAATCTTATCCAGGAAAACGAACTTATCCGGTGAGCTGATTTCCTTTCACATAAGAAGCAGTCGTACATATGTGAGTGCGTACCTGATCAAAATTGATAATATCTTTCATATTAGAGGTTGTCTCAAAAATCCGTGCATATTGAATTGGGCCAGCTAGACCTTCAGAACCAATGTCGGCCGCTCAGAATATTCGTAATTAGAGTTGTTCGCTTGAAAAGGCCTTGATATTTGACAAGTGTATTCCTCATGTGTTGTCCAGCTCTGATAATGGAATGCTCGCCAGAACTTTACACTCGTTCCTGCCGAGCTCATTGAATAGCGTTATATGTGGAGATAACAAGTGATGCACTGACGTGAATCACAGGCGGAGGCATCAGAGGCAGGATCCATCAGAAAGGGCCGAAACAGCTGTGAGATCGAGACTGTCCAGTAAGAAGATCATGCTGTGTGTCTGGTGGGGCCTTCGCGCTGCATATTACTGAGAGCTTATCTCTCTCAGTGCCACGGTTACCAGAGAGGTATTCTGTAGTCAGCTACAGCAGAAAAGCTCTAGCTAACCTTTTTGGAACTCGAACACCAACTCCACAACAATGTAAGACCACACGTCCCAAATATTATACAGTTTGAGATCGCGAAACTCGGTTGGGAAATTCGCATTCTCCACACAACCCTGATCCACTCTTGTACTTCAGCAACCATTTTGCGGGCAAGAAATAGTATGACCCGAAAGATCTCGAAGATGACCTCATTCTTTTTCCACCTCAAAACCGCAGAACTTCCAGGAACGAGGCTTTCACACCCTGCCTTCGTTTGCAACAAGTTGTCAGTAGTGATAGTGCATATGTTGTACATTGATATTGCATTTTGTTGGAGTTAATTTGAAGAAGGTTCTTGTTTGGCATGTACTTTCGAGACAACTGAAAAGTAACGATACGTCAACTGTACGGCTGATCTATCTTAATATCTCGCGATCTACACAGCTGTGATAGAGTCGCCCGGACACAAGTGATAGAAAACAGCGAAGGTGTCCAGACCAATGAAAAAAAGAACGAAAGAGAGATACGGAAGGCAAAATCATTGTAGAAAGAGTTGATGTGTAACTTACGGGAAACAGGAATCACCTGTCCATTCGTCTCTGACGCGAGCCAGAGTGGTCCAGTAAATCGTCCTTGCTTCAGGGACACGAGGTCCAACATTCCTTTCGTTCAGAGCTTTCGTAAAGAAGTCTGACCACCTCACTAGCGGACGTCCTCGAGTTCGTCGGGTGTCCCGAGGGATCCAGCCAGTAACCGTCCTGGTCCAACGGCCATCACTGTATCGCATAACGTCTCCGGCCCACCTGATCTTCGATTTCTTGGCGTAAACAACGGCATCCCTGTCTTCGTTCAATGATGGAGCTCGGAACTCCGGATTCCCTTCTGCACTTGCGTATATAGGGGAACCAAGCATCGTCCTTTCCAAAGCGCGTTGAGTAACGCTGACAGCATGCTCATCTTGCTTTCGTGGAGTCCAAGTCTCTACTTCATACTTCAAAGCAGGAAGGACAGCAGTGTCGAAAAGATCAGCGCGGAGCCGGATGCTCTTTGGGTTCTTCACTTCTCCCTCGATATTCTTAGCATTTGATCGGCCTGCCCGATGTTCGGTGTCATAGGAACGATATCGTCTGTAAAGCGGAGGTGATGTAGGTAACGACCGTCGACCTTCACTCCCAAGTCTTCCCATTCCAAATGCTGCATGATATTTTCCAGAGCGGCGCTGGAAAGTTTGGGCGAAGTGGTATCGCCTTGCCGGACACCTCTCTTCACGTTGGTAATGAATTTCTTTGTAGAATGGTGAAATTCTGGTCATGAAATTGGCATACAGCTCACGAAGCATCCTTATATATTGTGTAGGAACACTCTGGTTGCCCAGAGTTTCAATTACCGCTTCTGTCTAAAAGGCTTTCTTCAAATCGATGAAAGTAAGACATAACGGCATTTTGTAATCTCGTAATTCTTCAACGAGTCTTGTAAGAGTGTGGATATGATCTATAGTATTGAACCCTCTCTGAATCCTGCTTGCTCGCATGGATGTGCTACATCCAACATTCTGTCTTCAGGATGACACGATGAAAAACGTGTAGATTACAGACAGCAGGCAGATTGGGCGATAATTACCAATATCGACTAGATCCCCCTTTTTATACAGCAACACAGTCCTGCTAGTTTTCCACGACGTGGGCATTCCGACAAGTGCCGCGTGAAGGGCCTAGCCAGAGTTCTGACGATGACTGGTGGAAGACTCTTCAGATGTTCTGGTTTGATCCTATCGGGGCCGGGCACCGCACAATTCTTCATCAAGATTGCATGTCGAATTTCGGAAGGGAGATCTGAAGGAGCGATGTATTCGTCTTGCCTGAAATGGCGGGTCGGCAGGTAGACGTGGCTGTCGAAAAAATGCGAGTGGAAATCGCAGATGACCTTCTCTAAATGCAGTAACTGTTCCGTCTCTCTCAGGAGGACGAAGGGAAGTCATCTTGGTTTTGTAATTGGCGAACTTCCGTTGGGCTTTCCGAATGCTTTTTCCGGCCTCGGCGGCTACGTCCATACCTGCTGCTCTTCTCTGTTTCAGATCTTCCTTTATCGCTTCTCTGCATAGCTTCGCAAGTTCGGACGTTAGCTGGTTATTGCTTGCAGCTCGCGCGACTCCACGCTGGCATAACAGCTGAGTCTTCGAAGAGAGTCGTCTCCTGGTTTCTTATAGAGTCACTGCTTTCCTAGCGCTTTCTTGAAGATGTTCGACGAGCCGCTTGTATTCTACATCGATGATGTCGATAACGGAATCTTCCCATTTACTCGCAAGGGAAGCGAAGTGGTCCCAGTTGATGGAGGTCTTGAGGCTTTGTTTCCCAAACTTCATAGCTCGCTCTCCACGCACTGAGAAATAGAATCTAGCGCCGGGGAGTTGATGGTCCGATCGACATGATAAGCTCGGACAGCCTTTCACCCTGCTCATTTCATTCCATTCCGTGAGTCCCGTTGTGGGTCTCTTTAGCCGTTCTTCTGGGGTCAATCTTGGCTTAAAATCACCGACAGTGACCTTGCAAAAAGTGTGGTCTTCTCTATAGAGCCTCTTCAGATCCATATAGAAACGCCTCTAACTCCTTTTCTTCGTAACTTGATGTTGGTGCGTAGGCAACGAAGATGGTTAGAACTGGGTTTGAGCCACATCTTCTTAATAACAAACGTCCGATTCGAGTTGTTAAGGCTTCGTACGAATCGATGTTCATGGCCAAGTGCGTGTGGACGAGGACACCTACGCTCCGACGCCTTTGCTGTCGCATGTTCCAAGGAACAGTTCTGCAGCCTCAAATACAGCGTGCAGCGGGCGATGCCTTCTCGTCTCGGGCAGTCCGATGACGCCGTACTTGATCTTCCTCGTTTGCATCATCAGGTCTTCTATACACGCTTCCGAAGCAAGCGTCCATGCCTTGAACGTACAGATTGCCATCGTAATCTTCTCCTTTTGGGCCTGTTTTGACCCTAAAGTTTTAGCAGCCTCTCCCGAGCAGTCCAACCCAACGCTGCCGTATTGGGGGCTCCCTCAGTTTCAGGAGAATTAGGCCCATTTCTATTACTGTTTTCGGCGTGTAGATACGCTCTGACGTGCAACTTGCCAGGCTCTAACATGGGGCTAGGTTGACTCCGGTGGCTTGCCAGGCTATCCCAGAGTGGACGAGGGGCTGTGTTTTTGGAGGCGGCCNCAAATCGCCTCCCAGATACTTCCCAGTCACTCAAATGCAAGCTTTTGGCTGAGTCGATGGGCAGCATAACAACTGCACCCACAGTCTCTCCACACACGTCTCTGAGCAAGTACCGGTGACTTTAGGTCGGCGATTAATTTCCCTATCCGCCACCTGGGGACGGCCTACGCAGCCTCGTCACTAGCCGGCTGGGGATTCTTCAGTGAGAGAGAACTCACAGTGAAGGAGATCCGTAGGGGGAATAGGAGTAGAAGGTGATGTGAACTCACATTACATTAGAACGGGCAACAGCATTCAAGCCCAGCAATAGGAAAGGAATGAGGGAAAATGTCAGAAATCAAGCACTGAGTGCTGGGTTATTTCGAGCCATATGCAAAATTTTTTTTTACATAATAACAGATTAGACATGTACATAAGTCTTGTGCAATGAAAGGATCTACATGGATATTGGCTTGAGAAAAAAGCCATGAGAAATGACAAATACAACGCGATGCATGACAATAGAGCCTCTCGGAGTTGAAGGGATTCCTGCTCAAGAAGGCATTGTCGATTCATCAAGAATAAGTTGCCAAAATATCAACATACAACTTCCCATAACTTCACATAGGGTTGTTGGATAATAGGCCGACTAACCAGCAAAGGCAACTCGCTTGCTTTCCGTATTTTGATTTTTCCAGTCTCTTGAAAAGTGTGGATACGGTTCTTACAAGATATATGTATCATTGCTATCTCCTCACCTCATTTCTACCGGGAAAGCCAAATATCTATAACTGCATCTTCTCACTTCTCTCTTTTCTTCAATGATTATATTCCAGACCTCTCGTTCGTCAGGAGTACGCTACGCCTCAATTAGAAGAAAAAGTTCGGCAGTAGTAGATGAAAGGCAATGGACGCTCAAAACGTATGCCAATTTCCATTGAATAATTGAAAATGCAGATAAAATGGCACTAGAACAATGCTATGCTTGAACGTTAAATCATTGTATTTCAATTTTCCACAGTAAGTTTTGGGGTTCTTGAGACAGGAAGCACTATTGATAGAGTAAGAGCGGGGAATGAAAGCGGAAATAATATTGATTGGTTCCCAGGGTAATACTTTCGTGTCCTTAATTGAGTTGTTCAAAGCGAATGAACAATGTTTCAAAAAAATTCCAAACCATAGGAGCTTGCCCCTCTAACAAGTAGAAGCGAGGTCTGCTTTTGGTTGAACAAGCGTACAACAAGGAATCACGTCTACAAATTTGATGCAGGAATAATACAGTGACAGTATGACATATTCAAGTAGGCAACGGGAAGATTTCCCTTCATGCGCCATTCACGAAACTAATGGCAAAATGCCCTGGACCAAGCGCAAATGGAATGCAAACGCCCTGAAGGTGTGACGCCACGGTATCAGTACAGGACAAATCGAACCAAGACCTAAAGACCAGATACGAGTTCCGAGATTGAGGCGATGTGCAACATTTCAAACATCGCATTTCGAGGCGTACACTATCTGCAAAAAACACCAAGCAACGATGACTGAAGCACTAATAACTCCCAGTGAAATCGAACGAGTCTTACATAGGGAGGCCTACCCCTACCAGCTCATCAGGAGAATGCGATTACTTAGGCTTGCACACTAGATAGTATTTGAAGAGTTTTGGGTTGGAACTCTTGAAAAGATCAGTATGAGCAGGAGTAAAGACCGTGAGATCGTCAAGCCTGGAGAAGTACCATCTGCAGCAGCTTGGAGTCCGGGGAACCATTTGCCTTGCGTTGAGCAATGAAATCAACCTATGAAGCTCGCATTCACTCGTTTTGCTTAATTATCCCAGTAGACATTGTCCAAAAACAGCACATACAAAATCAGCCATTTCAGCGAGGATTCCAGAAACATCCGCCAGTGGGCGCTCATTACAGTAAATCTGAGAATGACGCAATTATTCAAAGCCAGAAGGTCTTAAGATTCTATCGTTCACCTGTGCCAACTTTGCAAAAACGATAGGGAAGGATTGGAGGACAAACTTCGTCTGATTTGAGGTTGCCCCGGTTGCCCCGATTGCAGGTGTCTTATCATTATAAAGCGAATTGGAATCCTTCCTCCAAACTTTGTCTCAACTTTCCCTACAGATTCAAAAATCACCAGTCTTGTGGAATTTTACTTGAAATGCCCTAAACTTGAACGTGCTTGCTATTGTGAAGCACGTGCACGATGACCCCATTCCAGCATGTTTTATGAACTAATGACATACCCTTCACAGGAAACTACGACCATTCTTACGAGCTGCATTATTTATCAATATCATGGTACTTCTAAGCCTTGTGTTTTTCTGGATCTTCTACGCAGTGGGAAAGAAAAGCGAAGTCAGTTTCCATGGCTGTTTTTCATCGATGTGCGAAGATTTGAAATCAGAATGTTTGCAACACAATGAATGATTGAAGGTGCAGTTTACTGAAAATGGTTACCGGAATTTCTCCGTGGAATGAATCTGTGTTGACCAAGTATGGCGGAAGGGCGCTGCAGGGTCAAAAAATATCCTAGGTAGGGCTTAATAGTGGCCCCAAAGCCGGCTTAGCCTACGTCCATACCCAAAAGCGGATAAGTTTTCACAACGTTGTAGAGGCTTTAGAGGCTGCATCATCCTCATCGGGACGCAAATGCGCATACAGGCGGCTTACCTACTGTAGCCAGCTCTACGCAATGGTACATACATTTGGTTAGCTTGTCCAAGTACCCCTTCCGTGTAACATTTGTCGTCCAGTTATCGTCCAACCCCGTAACTCTTTTGCCTTGTACTTTTCTGAATATGCTGAATGTCGCGTTTTCTTCGACACTTTTGCACTACTCTAGCCTACCACTTTCACCACCTATCTGTCTAAAACTGAATAACTTGAAATCATCGCGAACTGTGCATTCAAGGACACAGAACTCAAAACAAAGGTCACATAATAAATATTTAAGCACATATCATTGTCAATAGTATCAGGAGCACAAACTTATGTCGTGGTGCTTTCACCGATAATATAAAATAATATTGCTTTACAGCATCTGGAGTTCAAAATTCGTAAAACGCCACACACCATCGGCTTCGATAACGTTTCTGTAGTCACGAATTCCGACAATTGTAATGAAGTGGCAAGGTAAAAGTCATCAATGACTCTGGTCTGCCAACCACTACGCTTGTAATTTTGCTAAGAAATATTCCAATCTTATCAATTTTAATATCAAAACTCAAAGCAACGTAGCACACTGGTTGACTTTTGCTTCATCAAAGTCAGGCATCAACCTGATCTTCACCTCTGAATAGTTTAAGACATTGTAGTGACGCTGTTAACTTCTTTAGGGTTCTCCTATCTCAAGGCTTATCGATGTTCGCTATGGCATTTTCCATGCAAGTCTGCTTGATGGCATATGAATTTCACCGAAGCGGCTTGGGCGGCTCCTCAGCCTACGTGCACTTGGAGTACGCCATTATTCGACATTGACTATAGTCATATAGTAATACAGAAATGGATTATATTATTGGAATTCCTATAGACCCAATTAACTCCGTACCGTGATTCCAGTAAACTTTGCTACACGCTGGGACCGCTTTTACAAATAATTTACTAACATTGAGTAATTCCTGGACGCAACTGCTTCCGTGAGGCCAACTATTCTGGGCATGGCTAATAATGCCAAAAAATTTCTCTGTCAAGTGCGGTGCGCGGAATTGACATAGAAGAAGCAGCTAACCACATTAGATTCTGATCACTCGAAGATCACATCACCTTCAATCGTAGCCAACTACTAATTTGATTTGTTTAAATGTCAAGCTTGAGAGTTTCAACAACGCATCTTTGCTTTTTGGCTGACCGCAGCTCACATACTTAACAGTATTTTAGAAATTAGGTGCAGGGAATTATGCAACCCTCCTTCGTATTTTGAAGTTACTGGCAAAGTGTCAAGAAACCGTATTAAAGGCACAGTTCACGATAATTCCCTTTTGCTGGCTCGCGAGGCTTTCCCCCCCTCCCCTCCCTCTCGTCAGGGGAGCCTTGAAACGATACAGATTGCAAATTCTCGCTCTAGGACCCACACACAATCCGCTGATTGCCGGGTAATGAGGTGAAGATTTCCTCCTATTCTTTTGTTCTCCGAATTTTTTTGCTGTTGCGATTCCTAATTTGATTTTCTACTTCAAGAGGCTGAAAAGGTGGGCTATTCATGCTGTTACTAGGGTTTTTTTGTTAGCTTTGCTTATGATTGAACGAATTTTTGCCTACGATAGTCAGTTATTCGCTCCAGGACAAACACGTACGCTTTGACACCCATTGCATAGCTCGTTCAAACGCCCCATTCTTTTTCATTTTCTGGTGCCACCCTCGTTCAGCCTCTTTTCAAGATTTTTCGAAGCCTTCTTCCTGTGTAGAAACACCTACTCACGCAGTTACTTCGCCTTCATCGCACTACCTTTCATCTTATCTTCCATTTTTCGTCATATTCTGGATTACCCAAAATTATCGTGAACTGGGACTTGAAAGAAAGGCCTTTGTAATGACGAAGTCGTGAACTGGGACTTGAAAGAAAGGCCTTTGTAATGACGAAGTAAACAACTTTTCAGAAGGTGGGAGTTCAAAGCGCCCTTGAGAGAGGAAAAAAGTAATTAAAGGTCTTTATTTCCAGGAACGTATAATATTGTATACAATTAATCCTAGACATTCAGCGCAATTGAAGGGAATTGTACGACAATGAGCACATTCGGTGCCTATGATAGGCTTAAAATGGAAGATCCGGAATTCTTTGAGCGGAAGGGCAAGGACAAACTAACCGAAAGCCAAAGGAATCAAGCACAATGTTTCGACTTCAGATTCGGTAAAACCATATGCTTGTATTTCACAACTTTAAAAAAAGATTATCCGAGCAATCATCGGAATAGATTCTCCTGCTGGTATCAAGCAATAATACACTCGATGGGTTGATTTTGTCCCCACTTTTGATTCGCGCAGCATCCCTATTGGAAATTGTTCGAATGAAATGGCAGGTGCAGTAGATGCTCATTAATTAACTCAAAGCTCGTTTCCATAACAAAACAAGTCTTCGGGAGTTGATCTATCCCGTTTGAAGTATTAGCCCCCGCGATCGATTTCCATCCAGATAGTGATGCCGTAATGGAGCTTGTATGGCTTAAACAATGGCTTGACAGCCGATATACAAGTCAGAGCCTTTATCCCCCAGACGCACCGACTGACCGATCGCGGGAAGTGAAGGTCTGGTTGGCCCAAGCGCATACTGATCCAGCATCCGATCCCGTGATCACGCACGCGTAATTCGCGCCACTTACCAGTATACCGCTTCCGCTCTGAGCAAACCAACCTCAGCAGGTCTAACTCAAGTTGACTGCAATATTGGCATCCAGATCAAAGTGGACGTAATCCTCAGAAGAGCGAAAGTTCTCGAAGCGGGCAAGGCGAATCATGGCATAGTTCTGATGAATGAGCACATATGAATTCAGTAGGATGGTTTTATCGCTTTTACCGGGGATATAGACAACTGTATCGATGAGGAGCAGTAATAGCAATTGCTACAGCCATTTATAGTCAGAGTGATCAAAATTGTGTCTGACTAGTCGCCGGTCAATATGTGCTCCTTAAAATAATCACCTAAAGATGGACCGGTAGGAAAAGACAATTGCTCAAAACGTAATTTGAATGACTATCTTTAATATGAGCGAAACTCGAACAGGATTTGACGAATTGGAAGTTTAAGTTACGGAAGGAGAATATATCTATCACAGATATTTGCTACTCAGTGGAATTAAAAAAGTCCTCTCTTAATTTTGCTATATGCCTATTTAATCAGTCTTTCCACCAAGGAGGTCAACTTCCGCCGATAAATTTGCGACATACTCTTTCTACCATTTCAAAAAGCATCCTGCACTGTGTAGGTGTTAATAGAGATTGCACACACCAAAGTACGCTATAAAGAACCCTTTTTCATTTATGATGAAGATTAAACCACTCCATCTTCCGAATGCTTTGAACTTTGTTCTTGGGCTCAGCAAACGACTATGAAATTCGCAAAACTTGGTGAAGAAAGCCGTGTTCTATTGACCACAACCCTTACCGCAGTCTATTGAGAAATTATTGTAATCGACGCTGCCACCAATTTTCGGATCGTTGTTAGATTTCTATTGTTCATTGATTAATTATTTTGATGGGAAAGATTATTTCATTTTTTGCAGCATCAATGTCATTCTGTAAGGCACATAATGAAATGTTGAGGCCAAAAATTCGAACACGTGGTAGAAGTACCTGGAGAAATAGTAACTCTCAGAAGTTTATTCAAGAAGATTCCTGCAGAAGAGCGTGAACCGACAGTCAGATTAATAAAAGTACGTTATCCATAGGACATACAATCGCCCAATTCAGAACACGCTATACCACTTGAGCTAACTCGCTAAGTATTTTTATTGACGTGCAGGTGTGTGTGTTTATGTGTAAGCCACATAAGTTGAAGAATGCAAACTTTACCCTATCGCCCCTTGTATGTGAAGCTGTGTATGTATGGGTGTTAGTATTTGTGTGTCTCGGTACACTCACCGACACAGACACACACTGAACATATGCAGACACAGTCTCACATCACAACAAGGGTGTTTGGCGAGGATCTCTTAACTCCTATTCCTAGCACCTACAGATTACAAAGTTCGAATGACGATGGTGGCTGATAGGAAGTGATAAATTCTATAAGGACCGATAGGGTACATACATAGAAGGTCAAAACCACTCCGGCGCATTACGCCTTTCGGCCCAAAACCTAAGCTGATACAAGCTGACCTAAGCATGTGATACAATGTTTCACTTCACCTTTTTCCTCTTCAACTTTATAATACAATGTATTTCAAAGTTATGGTGTTACAGCTATACGTTTTTCGAGTTCTAACAAAATCTTCTTCGCTCCGAGTTGTAGAGGAAGCTAACAAAGATGAGCTAGAACTGCTCGGTACAACACGTTTGTGAGTCTGCTTCTTCAGAAATTTCGCACATACATTGTATACTTTTTTGTAATCGCTTGAATAACTTTCTGCATAGCTCGGTGAGCTTAACTGATCTAAGTACCTTTCTACACTGGAAAACATAAAGTTATTTAGCTATAACAAAAAGAGAAAATACGACGAGGATAAGCGTCCATGTTCGACTCTCGACAAATCTTGGCATAGCTTTGCATTTATTTTATAAGATTTTAATAAAACCTGCTGCCAACATGGTAAATAAATTCTTATCAACTTTAGAAGTTATTCTTAAGTTGATAAGAATTTATTTACCATCTTGGCAGCAGGTTTTATTAAAATCTTATAAAATAAATACGACGAGGATACCTGTTTTCCCTTTATTTTTAAACTAAGTTGGTTTTTACTTTTTCTTTTGATGAAGGTTACTTGAGATTTCCTAGGATTTTGCTGGAAAATGCTCAGTAACTTACATAATTTTTTTTACTGACATGTCACAGAATGTAATGATTTTTTGTAGGAGTAATAAAGCCTTAACAGCGTTACAGAGAATTGAGAATGGATTCTTAGTGATTCCCTCCTTTGCAACAGTCTTATTGGGAATCAATAAAAGAACTACATATTAAGTGCAACCCAAGTTTCGGACAAACGGGGACTGGGATTTTTATAGCGAGTTTCCCAGTTCTTGATTATTACCTATTTCTCAATATGGCACCTACTTGTTCCTGTTACACTTTTACATTCATAGTTTCGCCATTCGTCATCATTCCTGATATAAACACATTTGTGGACTCAATGCAGTACATTCCTGATTTAGATTATAGTATAACACTAAAAATAACATTAACAGCAATACTGATAACAAAAATCATGATAATAGTCATTACTAATATACATTTTCAGTGCGAACGATAATGCGGAAGTTCGTCGAATCCTAGAAGAAGCACTTGTTGCAGAGCTGGACTGGAAAGTTGTAAGTGTGTAATTGGCCATTCAAGTCATTTTGAAACGTGAAACTTGAACTTGACATCAGAACGAATTATTACTTTAACTCGCTTCTATTTCTAACAATTCGGAATATCAAGATACCATGTCCACTCCTCTCCACAGCGATCAGAGCGTTTCAAAACCATATATTGAGCTCAAATTAGATTCTGCCCTGATTCCAGATCATATTTTTCTTGAGGGCGGAGCTGGTGCGAAAATTGCAAATATAGTCTGGATCTCCCTTTTTATACAGCAACACAGTCTTGCTAGTTTTCCACGAAGTGGGCATTCCGACAAATGCCATGACATTGCGTGAAGAGCCTAGCCAGAATTCTGACGATAACTGGTGGAAGATTCTTCAAATGTTCTGGTTTGATCCTATCGGGGCCGGGCACCGCACAATTCTTCAACGTGATTGCATGTCGAATTTCGGAAGGGAGTGCTGAAGGAGCGATGTATTCGTCTTGCCTGAAATGACGGGTAGGCAGGTAGACGTGGTTGTAGAAGAGATGCGAGTAGAAGTCGTAAATGACCTTCTCCATTGCCCTTCGAGATGCAGTAACTGTCCCGTCAGGAGGACGAAAGGAAGTCATATTGGTCTTGTAATCAGCAAAGTTCCGTTGGGTTTGCGAATGTAGTCCCATCCTCGGCGGCTTGCTGCTCTTCTCTCTTTCAGATCTTCCTTTTTCGCTTCTCTGCATGACTTTGCAAGTTCGGACGTTAGCTGGTTAGTGCTTGCAGCTCGCGCATTCCACGCTGCCGTATCAACTTGAGATTATTCGGATAGAGACCTTAATCGGCTTCTTTGAGGCTCTGCTTTCCTAGCGCTATCGTGAAGATGTTTGATTGTTCCGTTTGTGTTCCTCATCGCTTTTGTCACCAACGGAATCTTTTCACAAACTTGCCAGTGAAGCGAAGTGATCCCAGTTGACAACAGTCTTGGGGCTTCCTTTCTTCAACTTCCCTACTCCCTCTCTACGCATTAAGAAGCAGAATCCTAGCGCGGAGAGGAACATACTCCGATCCCGTATAAAACTTCGGAACAACAGCGCCGTCAGTCTGGCAAAATCTCCGATTGCAGATGTTGTGGTACAATCCACCGTGGAACTGCCCAGCAGGTGACTCTCATGTCCATCGCAAAGAGAGGGGTTCTGGAACTGCGAGTTACTATGGATGAGTGGGTCGACACAATAATCTCGAAGAGCCTTTCACTCTGTGCTCTCCATTCCATTCCATGAGCGCTGATGTGGAGCTCATCAGCCGTTCTTCTAGGCAATCTTGGCGTTGAAATCCCGACGCTGGCCTTGAGGAAAGTATGGTCTTCTCTGTAAAGCCTCTCCAGATCCACATAGAGCGCTTCCAGCTCTTCGTCGTACCTTGATCATGATGCATAAACAACGAAGGTTGTTAGAGCTGGGGCTGGGCCATGTTTTCTCATTTGCAAACGTCCGATTCGAGTTGTCAAGCTTTCGTACGAATGGATATTCATAACTAAGTGCGTGTTGACGAGGACAACTACACCGCCGAGGCCTCTAGTGCCGCATGTTTCTAAAAACAGTTTTTCGGGCGATGCCTTCTCGTCTCGGTCAGTCCGATGACGTCGTACTTGGCCTTCCTAGCTTCCATCAGTTCTCCCATACACGGCTCCTATGCGCTTGTACGTTGAGCCTGTCATGGCCCTGAGATTTTAGCACCCTCGTCCAAACTTCCTACCCCGTGGCCATATTGGGGGCTCCTTCAGGTTTAAGAGAATGAGGATTTTATTACTGTTTTTACTGTTTTGGCATAAGAATATCCACGTGTGCGGAGCCGTTAATCCAGAGCAATATGTTTGAAGCTTCACAGCTTAAAAGACAGTAGAATTCCTATGCACGTCAACTAACACTATGTGCTGCAGCATGCTACAATTTCTATTTGTTTTCCAGTCCTGCTTTCTAGGACTCAAAACTAATGCAAACTCGAAAGGTCATCTTTAATCAGGGACTATGAGGGGGACTCAAGTAGGTCAAGGTCTGAAAAATATGATGGCCATTCCTCTTTGCCAAGGAAGTCGACCAGCTGTCGGCAGCGCCATCCGCGGGCAAGCTTTGGCTCTGTGCGCTGCACTAGCGTCTTGCTGGAAGGATCACGAGCTCTTTCAGGGAACGTACTTGGATCAGTGTTTCATTACGTCCACTACGCTCTTTGAGTACCGGTCTTGGTCAGTTTTCACGCCTGCATCGACGAAACCACGAACGTCTTACCCTTGCCATTGACTACCTCAAAAAGCATAATTTTTCTGTTTCTATAGTAACCTTTTTGTGAGAGATTGTACGTTAGATGTTTCTATCCGGAACGGGAACGTGTTGGCTTTTTTGGCCAGAGAAAACGATGAAGGTTTGCCTGTCTTCACTGAAGTGGGTTTGCGGCTTTCTGCATTTTTTGGGCCCTGCGGTGCCTATTGAGATCGGAATTGAGGCGACATTTCTGTAGAAATGGCAATGAAGATTTGACAATCCGTTCCACCGACAACTTCGATGGTTCCTGCTCCTTCGTCGTCTTTTTTATGTGTCACCCAATATCATGATCGAGACGCAAATGAGCCATTTTGTTAGCCCTATCTCTGGGTCTCTGGGAGCGCTGGCCTTTCTACCCTCTCTTAGCTTGCCTTTGAAGAATCTTCTTCTCTGTTCGGTTTAATAGCTTCCTCTGCGGATATTATAGGAAGCACAAGCAGTTTCATAATGCCCCCCCCCCCCCCCGCCTCTCGCATGTCAATGATTCCGAGTGACATTGAATGGGCCTCCTACACCTGAGAGTTTCACTTCAGCAACCATGCATATTGCGAGAAAACCTTATGAAACTGTTTGATAGCGGATCAAATGAGTTCGACAGATTACTTCTACCTGACGTTTGCGAGAGGTTTCGGAGCATAAAGCCGACACTTGATGGTAAAGACAAAAGCATATGGCAACAGGTTGCCTCTCTTTCGGTAGGCAGATATTCCCCCGAGCGAGTTCTTGTCCTTAATCCAGAGTGCAGTTAGACGTAATGTATCGGGGCCTGCTGTGTGTATCTTGAAGGCACAGTTCACCATCACTTTAAGGTACACTTTTTAAGTAAAAAAAACCGAAGTAGGTTAGGAATAGTTCTTCGGTACCGAAGAAAGCGAGAAAATTCGACATTTTCGAGAAAAATAAGGCTTTGAGAAATAAGTTAGTAGGGGAAACAGAGGTTGCACGAGATCACCATGACGAAAACATCATGAAAGGGGAGGGGAGGGGAGAGGGGGTATTCGGACGAGATTTTAGTTGTTGCAACTTAGCAAAGAGCTCACCACATCAAGCCAGAGCTGCACAGAACTGCCATTCACTGTTGCTACGGGTCGTAAGAAGTTGCTTGAGTCATGGATCTCCTACATGGGTATCAGTATTAACTGTGAATCAGGGGATGTAGCATATGTCACGAACTCGGATGCCGAATTATGAATAGACGCAAAGTCAATTAAATGAAGAACTGCACTGCAACACCAACGCATTTTTATTTTGGTCCAACCCAGAACATTCATTTGATCCTTTCCCACGTCTCATTCGATCCTTTCCATGTTTATGACCACTCTTGAAGCTGTTGTGATGTTTTTCGATACGACCGCTACTTCTCTGAAACTATTCCAGAAAGAGTTTCGGGCAGGCGGCCAATTCTCTTTTCAAAAGGCCTCGGACAAATTGATGAAAACGGGTTGAAAACGTCATTCAGTAGGTCATCCTACCAAAACTGTCCACTGGCCGGGCGGAAGGACAACCATAACAGATTAGAACAGTCGCGTGATTTAAGCTGATCGTGTGTAATATTACTTCCAAACCGATTGACAAAACCAGGTGGATTAGCATATCAAAGCGTGCAAACTAATCTTTGTTTGCAATATGAAGTCTAATCAAAGCATTCGAGTATCTATACGCAGATCTATTAAAAAATTTTCGGCAACGGAATTCATTTGCTTTTCAGTTGTACAAAATGATGATGATGCGCGTGAAACCCCGGTGTGAAATGAAACTACCTACCAGTAAGTTTTTTTTTTCGAAAACCACTCCCAAAACAGGTCACCATATCTCACTGGATCTTATTCTGCAAGCCTATGAGCAGCAATTCCCCTGACTCTGATTCCCTATTTAAGTGGTTCTACGGATCTCCTTCCACTGAGGTTTCTCTCTCACTGAACTACCCCAGCCGGTTAGCGAAGAGGCTACGTAGGGCGTCCTCAGGTGGCGGATAGGGGAGTTAATCGTCGACCAAAAGTCGCGAATACTTGCCTAGACGCAGAGGATTCAGGGGATGGACTCCCTGATTTTAGTGTGCTGGTCGATATACCTTCTGTTTCTAGAAGGCGTATCCACGCATACATGCTGCCTATCGACTCAGCCAAGAGCTTGCATTCGAGTGACTGGAAGTATCTAGAAGGCGATTAGGGGCCGCCTTTGAAAACGAAGCTCTTCTTCCTTTTCGGGATGAAGTGACAAGTCCTCAAGGTCAACCCAGCCTCCACGTTAGAGCCTGGCAAGCTACACGTTGGATATTCAGTCGCCAAAAACAGTAATAAAAATGGGCCTTATCCATCTGAAGCTGAGGGGCCCCCGATACGGCAGAGTTGGGAGTCAGTACCGGTCGGCAGAGGCTGCTAAAATCTTGGGGCCCAAACAGGCTGCCTAAACAGAGGGAAGGACTAAGATGGCGATCTGTAGTTCCAAGGAGCGGACGCTTGCATATGAACCATGTATAGAAGACCTGACGATACAGCGAGGAAGATCAAGTACGGCGTCATCGGACTGAGTGAGATAAGAGGGCATCGCCAGCTGCACGCTGTATTTGAGATTGGAGAAGAATTATTTCTAGGAACATGCGGCAGTAGAGGCCTCGGCGGTGTAGTTGTCCTCGTCAACACGCACTTAGTTATGAATATCAATTCGTACGAAAGCTTAACAACTCGAACCGGACGTTTGCAAACGAGAAAACATGGCTCAACCCCAGCTCTAACAACCTTCGTTGTTTATGCATCAACGTCGAGGTACGACGAAGAGCTGGAAGCGCTCTATGTGGATCTGGAGAGGCTTTACAGAGAAGACCATACTTTCTTCAAGGCCGAGAATGGGAGAACATTTGCAAAACCCGACGGAACTTCGCCGACTACAAGACCAATATGACTTCCCTTCGTCCTCCTGAGAGAGACGGAACAGTTACTGCATCTCGAAGGGCAATGGAGAAGGTCATCTACAACTTCTACTCACATCTCTTCGACAGCCACGTCTACCTGCCTACCCGCCATTTCAGGCAAGACGAATACATCGCTCCTTCAGTACTTCCTTCCGAAATTCGACATGCAATCACGATGAAGAATTGTGCGGTGTCCGGCTCCGATAGGATCAAACCGGAACATCTGAAAAGTCTTCCACCAGTTATCGTCAGAACTTGTCACTTGTCGTAATGCCGGAAACTAGCAAGACTGTGTTACTGTATAAAAGGGGAGATCCAGAAGATATTTGCAATTTTTGCCCAACCTACCTGCTGTCTGTAATCTACAAGCTTTTCACTCGCTTCATCCTGAACAGGACTGGCAGAATATTAGATGAAGGACAGCCATGCGAGCAAGCACGGTTTCGGAGAGGGTTCAGTACAATCGACAATATCCACACTCTTACAAAACTCAATGAAGTATCACGGGAGTACGAAATGCCGTTATGTCTTACTTTATCGATTTAAAGAAAGCCATCGATACCGTTGAGTCGGAAGCGGTAATTGAAGCCCTGGGCAACCAGGGTGTTCCCACTCGATATATAAGGATGCTCGAGAGCAGGCCGAACAAATGTTGGCCGAATTCGAAAACGCTTGTGGAATGATCGGATTGTGACTGAACCTGACGAGGACGAAGTTCATGCGAAACGGATTGGTACCTGATGCTTTTTGAGCATTTAAGAACATAGAACAGAAAAAGGAGTAGTGAAAAAGGCGAGGAACATCCGGCTCTGCGCTCACCTTTCCGATACTGCTTTGCCACACGCCTCAGAGAATTGTATTCTGCGAAAGCAGGATTGGCATGCAGTTAGCGTCATCCAACGCGCTGTGGAGAAGGTGGTGCTCGGAATTCCTCTATACACACAAGTGCAGAAGGGAATCCGGAGTTTCGAGCTCCGTCATCCAACAGTGATCAGGGATGCCGTTGATTACGCCAAGAAATCGAAGATCAGGTGGGCTGGACACGTTATGCGATAGTGATGACCGCTGGACCAGGGCCGTCACGAACTGGATCCTTCGGAACATCAAAGGAATACCAGCACGGCTGCCGGCTCGATGGTTAGGTTTCTTGCTGAAGGCTCTGAAGAAAGGGTGATATGCCCCGTGTCCCTCGAGCAAGTACGACACTGGAGTACTTTGGCTCGCGACAGGGACGAAAGGAGCGTTAGTGACGCCCGCTAGAGGAAATCGATGATCAACGAGACGACAGGAGATACAGGTGATTTAAGTGGTTGTCCATTTGAAACAGTCGCAGGTTTTATTGTTCGGATAAACTTGACCAACCGTAGCAAACGAAAAAATGTAAATAAACGCGCTTTCGTGTTCCCCTTTTTCCTTTCGCTTCGTTCTATACCCGATTTTTTGTACTGCAAAAAACAACTGAATTCGATCGAATGAGACCTATCGAGAATAATAGCGAAATAGAAAGTGGGGAATGTTTCCTCCCTCCTGCCAAGTCATATGATTCGACACCTAAGGGCTTATTATGGTTGTGGCTTAATAAGTCCTCAAGAGATTGAGGAAAACATCGACAGTTTTTGTTTATTCTCTTAACAGACGATGTGGTATTTGGGAATTGTATCTTCACAGCTCCAAGCTTCAAGTTGTTAGATAAGCATCTCTCACAATGTTGTCAAGGCTTTTCACAAATTCATTTTGTTACGGCCCCCTGACACCTTTCCTTTTGTTTTCACTCACAGTGAACAGTTTTCACTACTTCTCATGTGAAAATCAACTCCTTAGAAAAATAAAAAGAAGAAATTCGATCAAAAGACTGAAGGCGAGAAAGGTAAGTACGAAAAACTATGAAGCTGATTGTCGGGTTGAAGATTTCAGGAGTTTTCATAAATAACCGAAAAAGGTCAACCGCACAACATAACCGGTCTACAGGCACAACTAGTGGCGATATGGGCATGGTTCAGTATCCAAAGAATAAGAACTCACCAATTAGTGCCGAACGCCAATATGAAGGAATTTCGTCCCTTCGTTTTCAGCATTTCTCACGAGCTTCATGGGTGGGCCCCAGAATGTCAGTTTACAACCAGTGCACCGCAAAGCCGTCTCTAGAAGGCTATACTACTACCAGTTGGGCTACGCACGCTAATGCGTGCACCACATGCCCACCATTATCAGATGTCGTTATCACTAGACCATGCCCACCATTATCAGATGTCGTTATCACTTGACCTTCTTTCCTCCACGGGTAGATCCCAAGCTATTGGCGATCGGATGAGCTTTGACGTATATGATATCGAAACATGAAGTAACCTCGATCTTCCACCCAGCTACAAACCTGGGTAGCGGTCGTAATCTATATTCTGGTCGTAATCAT